>JAOXYF010000018.1:3127892-3146592 GCA_028565775.1 Sternarchorhynchus goeldii | reverse complement strand
ATCATACACACATACTGTATATATGACAAAAAAAACCATTCTGTTTTCTTGGGCGTATACATGTCCTTCCATGATCTGGGAGTATCTTTCCAAAGTGTGTGTGTGTGCACGTGTGTGTGTGTGTTCACATTTGTAACTCTCTGCACCTTTATTCACTTACATTCAGTTGATTATATAGTGTTGATTTATTGTAGGCAGGTGAAAAGCGTGAGCTGAACTGACAACATTTCTCTCAGTGGAAGGAATGTAGTGCTGATAAGAACAAACATAAAGAGTGTGGACACACTAAAGCTGCTCATAGGCCATTACAAGAGCAGGTGATGAGTCACTCTGGTTGCCTAGCAACCTTATTCAGTGGTGCCAGTTGTTCAATTGACCTACCCATGATCTCTCCCACTTCCTTAAATAGTGTTACCAATATACCCAATTTAGTCTGTACGTCAGGATCCACTACAATTTCACCCTCGAACTCAGCGTAGTGGAATCTGATTGGTTACACTTCCATACTCATACGATACCTACTCGAAAAAGTGCTTCACTAGCAAACCCTAAAATCCTGCGTACAGTTAAAACCACATGTTTGTCCTTCACCTTTTCTCAACTAAATGGCAATGTTTTTATCATAAATGTTTCAACATAGTAGGCATCTAATCTACTACAAAGAAGAAAACAAACCTTCGTCATAACATGCCATGCTTTTCAATTAAGGAAATGCTGGCTTAGCAAGCAGCAGAGTGTGTTTTAGGAGCCTCTCGGGCATGCATGCTCCTGTTAGCTGGGTGTGTCATCAAGGTTTTAGTTCTACTGATATGCCAATTGAGAAAATTGGCTGCACTTACTATTTACAGTATTGAAGATATGAAATATATTAAACATATTTGGCCTGGAGTCACTGTTGTCAAAAAATACATGTGACTCCATTTTGGAGGAGAATAACATTTACTTATATTTTTAAAACATACAAAACTTAAAAAAATCTACATAAATATTAAAGTGTAGTAAAGTACATAATGCATTCTAAAATCATTTTTAATGTATGTCTCTTGCTGACATCAAGAATCACATCAAATGATTCTTTCTAGTTAATTGGCAAAATGTTTGAGTTACGATCTGAACTGAATAGCGTTAAATATGTGTTACATCAGTCAGACATTTGTGACACACTACTGCACAAAAGAGGACATCAGACGTGAGCATGTTCATCCGTACGAGTGTACATGCAAACTGCAGCAGACCCAGACACCTCTAAGGAACTCAAAATGGCAGCAATCGAGGCCACATAAGGACAAGTACAAAGAGCACAGACACACTGATGCAGTCCAAACGCCATCACAAGAGAGGGGGTGATGAGTCATTCTGGTTGCCTGGCAACCGTCTTCAGAGGGTAGCTGTTTATCTCGGTCATACTACAATGACTTCACAATACAGACATTTTATGAGGGGGCCAAAAGCTGAATTTAGTATTACTATCTGATTAGGGTTATGTTTGGTCTAAATTTATTCTCAATTATTCTAAAACTAAAAATAATTAGATATAATGGTGGCTTATACTTGCCTCATGTCAAAATTAAATTTCTGTTGTTATTATTATTTTAACATGAACTACTGTAGTATTAGTATTGCTATGACGAATTCTGTTTATTCAAGGGACTGGTTATTCTGCCCCATGAATCAACGTGTCAAATACACCAAACAAAGCCCAAACGTTTTGCAAGAGTTTTTGATTTCCTTTTCCTGAGGTAATCTTCATGCAAAAATACTCACGATATTGTTCATCACACATTTTTTTAAACTATTTAAAATTTATTTGACAAAACAATAACAGTAAAACTGAGAGGTTTGCTCTTTTGCAGATTGTACTACTAATATTGTATTTATAAATAGTATATTACTTGTATAAATTACATTTAAAAATTAAATATGCTGGTATGTATATACAGCTAATTTTGTATGAGGGTGAAATATCATTGGGAGATTACATGACTAAACTGAAATTCAATATTATTTCCAGTACAGCATGTGCTAAAGAAATGTTCTCAGGCTTCCCAGTTTGCAGAGAGTGAATGTGTGTCACTGTTCACGTTTTCTAACAAAATGAACCAAAATCAACCACGTCCAGCTAGTATTAGCATTTACAAGTCAGTCCTTCTTGATCAGTTGTGTATAATATATACAATCAATCACATTCACCCACATAATCACTGGGACACTGTGAAAGATGTCATTGCAGAGAGTATAAATCAAAACCTTTCTGTACGAAGGAAGATAGGCACATGTTGAATTTTACATCATAATCCTAATCCTAGTTTGGAGGGGGGGTGGGTCTGGGATGTCAGACCTCACTGTTGATGTTTCCACAGGTTTCACAAGCTGAATTCAGCAAAACACTGATGAATGGAAGAACCTAAATGACAACTCCTGTGAAGAGCTCACGAGGTGGTGGGTTAGATGTTTATTATGCATGCAGTGAGTGGGCTGGCGATGTGAAATCCTAGCGGTTTCATGCAGAATATTTTACATCTCATCTTGTGTATAATTACATTTCAATAGACCACTTCAAAGTTACATTTACAGTCCACAGTAAACGAAACCATGTCTATGTAATGTCTTGTTTACTGTATTGAGTGTCTTGACTTGTTCTGTTCATACTGCATCCAATGTACTAAATGGCCGTCATACTGTCCAATTCTATATAGCTATGTATAATGTATGTAATATATGTCATTGAATTTTAATTCAGTTATATGTTGTAAGTAATATTCCTTGCACAGTAGTGTTCAGTAGTGTAGTGGTTACTGTCAGACATCAGTTCAGCCGAAAAATACAATGTATGTTTGAACGACGCCCTCTTGTGTTGCTGTTATGTTCTCACGCGAACTCTGTCTTCCGCCATTTCAAACGCAAGATCCGGTTGTGCAGCAGCCATTTTGTCTGTTCATGCAAGTCCACCCCACACGGTCACGAACAGCAGTTCCCCCTTGGAAAACATTTGAAAATCTTACACTGGGTCGTTTTCTAAATACTCTATGGAAATCGAGAAAGGTTGAAAATTACCTTTCTGAACTTTCAAGTAAGAAGGGACCTCTCCTTTCGACTTATGTTGGTCATTTATGTCGTGTAAGCGCCACTAATCGGTGTTATGTCGAGCGAGGAAAGCTACTTAGCTATCCAACGGTATTTGACCGACGAGCGGGAGCCGTACGCGCCAGGCACCCATGGCAACACCAAGAGAAAGATCCGCAAGGCAGCTGCTTGTTATATTGTACGAGACGGAATTCTTTACTATCAGAGGCGACAAAAGGGCCTGGATGAATTCACCGAGTTGGAAGTCGTGCTTCAGGCCGAGCGGCGGAAGGAACTCATCAACGAGGCGCACGTTACCTCCGGAGGAGAGCACCTCAACCAGCAACTAACTTGGGAAACAATTTCTCAAAAATACTGGTGGAGAGGTATTCCTTTGCTGTTCTGTTGTTGTTTTATCAAGGGCTGGTGAGGTCATGTCCACGTGCTTGCATTTAAATGACCGTTGGCTAGAAACGCGCAGGTAGCAGAGTGCTAGCCAGGTAATCAGCGCTGCTTTTTGTCCTGTCAGTTAGCCAGCTGGTTGAGCTAGGTAACAGCCAATATGCTTATCATTTAACACGAAAAGGCACATGAGCATTACAGTAATAAACGTTAAAGCTGTTGAACTTTCTTAAAATTGTGTCAGCTAAATACATAATACATGTATTTGGTTAGCTGGTTGCAGAAGAGCGTAGTGGTTGCTGACTTAACATGATGGGTTAGCTAGCCAGTTAGCTAACTACAGTTACACTGGAAATTTTAAAAGTAGCCTAGCTATCATTTGTCTTGCAGTGTAAAATGATTCTTAGTTGGACACCGGTTGCTGCAAGCATTAAGATTTTTTTTCCAAAATTGTGGTTATTAATTGTAATTGTGATGCTACCGTAGGTATCCTGAAACAGGTGAAGGATTACATCAGGGAGTGTCAGTGCCAAAACAAACAAGACCGCGGAAGAGTCGGCGCAGAAGACGGCACAGGCCAAGCGCCTCTTCGACAGCCAACTCGACGAAAGGCCGCTGCCCGTGTAAGCGAGGAAGAAGATGACGAAGATGACGACGATGAAGATCTTGATGATGACTTTAATCCGGGCTTTCATATCAAATCCAAAGGCAACAAAGTTAATAAACATGAACTGGTCTTTGTAAGTACCACATAAATAGAGGTTTCTTTTCGCAGCCACTGTTAAATGCTCAGTCTCTTTAAAATTGCAGAGGTCATAACATCTATGACAATCTAAATGTTACTGTATTATACAGTACTACACAATGAAGTGTTTCCTGCTGTCTAGTTGTATTTCTGCAGTTTAATGGTTGAAGTTGCACTTAGCATCACTGAAACACTGGCGGTCATTTTTGTGCTGTAGGTGGACAGTAAAGGCGTTGTGAAGCAGTTCCTGCCCAAGCATGGACAAACCACGCTGGACAAGCTGAATCAACAGCGTCTCAATAACCAATTCTGTGACATCACTCTCCTCATCGAGGGCGAAGAGCACCGGGCACACAAAGCTGTCCTGGCTTCCTGCAGTGACTATTTCTATGAGCTCTTCATTGAGAAAGGTGCTGTTGCAAGCCATGAAGCTGTGGTTGACCTCTCTGGTAAGTAGCACCCAAAAACGGTTGCTTGAGAGCAGCTGTTGATGATGACATAACCGCACTAAGATGAAATTGGAAATGTTTTGACAGCATACTGTACTGAATGCATCTTCCATGGTCAGAAACTGAGCTTTTCTGTTCTTTTTTATGGAGATTTGCATTATGTCTCACTCTGTAGCTTACTTGAGGTTTACTGTGATCTTAGGTTCTGAGTGAAAGAGCGCGTTTCCCAGCGAAACCCTGAAGATGGGAACCAATAGACTGCTAACGTGTTGTCGTTTGTTTTTAATGCACAATAACACAGTTTCAAACTTTCACTTTCAAAGCAATTTAAATGATTCATTTATAACAACTTATAAACCACTAAAATTAATAACTTTTACAAAATATAGTTGTTGGTTTGCTAAATAGACCTTTTTCTGTTAAGAAACGTAGCTCACGGCTTGTGCTTATTTATATAAATATATTTAGGGCGGGTATATCGTGCTTTATGATTGACTGCTTTGAGAAGCACTCAGATGAATCTCTGGGTTTAGTCAAATGCGATAGATAGATTGATCCCTGAGGGAAATTCAGTAAATAAATCTTATTGCTTAGTATGTTGTTGTTATGCTAACAGTGGTCATTGTGTTGGCATTTTCTCTTTTTCTTTGTGTCTATGGCAGGGTTCAGCAAAGCCAGCTTCCTGCCCCTGCTGGAATTTGCCTACACTTCCCAGCTGACATTCAACTTCTGCGTGATGGCAGAGGTGGCCACTCTGGCACGGCACCTGCTGATGCCTGAGGTGCTGCAGATCTGCGAGTCTGTGCACAAGAAGGTGGAGGAGCAGAAGCTGATGGTGTACCAGCGAGGAGACGTCCACACGGTGGTGGCCAGTCAAGCTATGAGCTCTGAGCCAGCCACTTCAGTGGACTCTGGGGAGTATGTGCTGGCCATGCAGAGCGAAGACCAGGCGGTTGTCACCCACGCAGGAGCGCACGAAGGCGGGCAGTCCATCGCCGTTCTCACGGGTGAGGACGGGACTGCTGAGTCTCTGGCTTTGCTGGCTGGAGCCACAGTGGACGGAGAGACCATGGCTGTGCTTGCACACAGCAGACATGCTGTGTCAGCAGAGTCCCTGGCTATGGTGGCTCGCAGTGACCAAGCCGAAGAGCCCGAGACCATGACTGTGGTCACTCACTCCGGGCAAGCTGGCTCAAGCGAGTCCTTGGCTGTGGTCCAGGCCTGCTGGACGGTGGAAGAACCGCAGGTTGGGGACACGCCAGTAGCAGAGAGCATGGAACCCAGTGCTTTTCTTCTTCATGTAGACCCAGCCAAGGTGGCGCCCACAGAGAAGCTCAGCCCAGCCTCAGTGTCGGCTCCCGTTGTCCAGGAGCCAGTGGCCCAGATCTTGGAGGCCCCTTCCCAGCCACCAGAGCCCCCTGCACTACCATCAACACCACCAGCCCCTGCGCCTCAGAAAAGAAGACCAGGCAGACCCCCTAAGGTGAAGCAAGCACCTCCACCTCCAGAAGAGGAAGCAACAGAGATGGCGCCTGCTGAGACTGGATCAGCTGCAGGAGAAGAGGAGAAGAAAGAGGAGGAGGAAAGCGTCGACCCTAATAAGAGGTTCCTGAGAAAGCGCTCGATGAGGCAGGGAGGTTACGTTCGTCTCCACATGGGGCTGGAGACTGAGGAGGAGGAGAAGGAAGCATCAAACACTGTGAAGGTATCTGCAGTCCAGACCTTACACCATGCATCAGTATTAATGGGTATTGATGTAATGCTCCGTGAACTGTGCAGAGCTTCTCTACATATTTGTCCTTTTGAAGGACTTCAAAGAGGTTGCAGTTTATATTTTACTGTGTTGTTTGTGGTCAGTTACACATGTTTGATCTGCCTCTTTTGTCAGATGCCCCAGAGGCAGGTGAGGAGAGGCCGGGTGGCCCAGCCACCAAAGAGGCGTCCGGCCGACTCGTTAGAGGCGGAGGCTGAGCCCGAGCCTGAGCCCGCCTCCGATGGCACAAAGGCATTGGCTGAGGGGGAGGAGGAGGTGGAGCCTGTGGAGGAGGAGGCGGCGATGCAGGAGAAGCCCGGGGGGGCGGTGGATGGAGAACATGCGTGTAGCGAGTGCGGGATGGTGTTCCAGAGACGCTACGCCCTCATCATGCACGCGCTAAAGCACGAAAAGTCCCGTGGCTTCAAGTGTACAGTACGTTCACACGCTGGTTCTTGTGGAGTCCTTCTTCCTGTGTATCACCTAAGAATATATATGTGTGTGTATGTGTCGGGACAGTAGTGACCTCTCCTCTCTTTGTCCAGCTGTGTAATAAAGAATTCCAGTATGCCGCCTCGCTCCGCGCTCACTTGGCCCGTCACAAACACCAGAGGGCATCGTCGAGCCGCGGCCCGGCCCCGGACGACCTGGAGGGACCGGGGAAGGGGCGGACCAGGCGCGAGTTTGTGTGCGACATCTGCGGCAAGACGCTGCCCAAGCTGTACTCCCTGCGCATCCACATGCTGAACCACACGGGCGTGCGGCCGCACTCGTGCCGCCTGTGTGGGAAGACCTTCGCCACCAAGCACAGCCTGAAGATGCACCGTGCCCTGCACGACTCGGCCAAGCGCTTTCACTGTACCGTGTGCACCAAGAGCTTCGTCACCAAGAGGAGCCTGGAGGAGCACACCAGCATCCACACAGGCATGTCTGCATGCACACATGCACAAACACACAAACACGCGCGCGCGCCCGTACACCCGTATGCCCGTACGCACACTTGCACAAACACATGCTTTCAAGCCCAAATGTGCATACACACACACACACACACACACACACTTGCGCTGAACAATGCTCTCAATGCAGTTCTGTGCAGTGCTGAGTAGTGATGTGTATTAATGTGCATCTGTGGTTCTGTTCATTTTAAAGCGCTACCACCAGAGTGTATGGGGCTTCCAAGCAGTGCATCTGCCTAAAGTGGTTGTGTCCTGTTGCTAGGATAGACACTCGGTTGCTATGCTGGAGCAATCCATACTATGTGCCCATACTATAGGGTTAGATTTTGACAGAGGATGGGAGTTGATGATGACCATCACTGTGGAGACATACTGTTCATTGTGTGTTATAGGTTCTGAAACCACTTGTCCCTAAACTAAGTCTGTTTGTGTGTTTATTTGACAGGTGAATCTAAATACTTATGCACGACTTGTGGTGCTTCTTTCCACCGGGCGTCTGGACTGAGCAAACATTTAAAAAAACATCAGCCTAAACCGGAGGTCCGTGCATTCCAGTGTTCACAGTGAGTGAGCCCTGCTTAGGCACCCGCACATACGTACACACGCATACTACACAGACTCGTGGGTGGTTCTCGGGTCATACTGTGTCCCTGCTCCACAGCTGTGAGAAGAGCTTCTATGAGGCGAAGGACCTCCAACAGCACATGAACAAGCACCTGGGGTTGAAGCCCTTCCAATGCCAGGTGTGTGGGAAGTGCTACAGCTGGAAGAAGGACTGGTACTCACACGTCAAATCACACACTGTGGCAGAACCGTACAGGTCAGAGGCCAGACTCGTCCACCACGTTCAATAACCCTGTATGGAACCAGTGTGACACTTCAAACATAGACTTTTTAATTTATTTACATATTTTCCTACATTTTACAGTAGGGAAGACATCTTACAGTTTCTTACAGTTTTGCAATTTGTCCCATGTGCTAAGTGACTAGTGGTTTAAGTAAGAACTACTGGTTGGAAGACATGAAAAAGAAACGTTTTGAACATAAATTCATACAAGAAAACTCATATCAGAAGTATTGATCTTTGTCAGAACATTTAGAATATCTCAATAGATTCAAACTGTCTTTTTAAGATGATGAAAAACATTTGTGCGAGTGTTTACACGTGTGTTGGCTTTGTTGACTTGCTAGGTGTAATAGGTGTAACGTGTGTGATGGGTGCAACGTGTGTGATGGGTGCAACGTGTGTGATGGGTGCAACGTGTGTGATGGGTGTAACGTGTGTAATAGGTGTAACGTGTGTGGGAAGGAGTTCTTTGAGAAGGCTTTGTTCAGGAGGCACGTGAAGAAAGCTACTCACGGAAAGAAGGGCCGCGTAAAACAAAACCTGGAGAGAGAGTGTGAGCACTGTGGCAGGAAGTTCACCCAGCTCAGGGAGTACCGCCGCCATATGAATAACCACCAAGGTGAGTTTGCAGATGCATACCAACACACATGGGTTATATTGCTTGCTAAATACAGTCAGAATGCATGCAACCGATATTGAATATTTCATTTTATTTGTTCAGAGCAAATAGTTCCTCTGTAGAACGTTCTATGCCTTTGTAAGAGCATCTTGCAGTGCAGCGTTTTTCCACTAGGTGGCACATTAGTCTTTTTTTTCCAGTAGATGTTGAATAATTAACATGAATATTTCTGTATTACTGACTAATTTTTCTCAGGAGAGATTTTCTGCATAATTGCTGGCATAGACATTCCACATGTTTAATTTGAAAACTGGGGAATCACTAGAGGTAATAGGAGCTCTGGAGTGTAGGTTTTTTTTCTTCATGTGGAATGTGTGAATTCGGTCATTCATTTTGTATGTTTTTGATAGTAGTACACACACAGTATTATCAGCATTTGCAAAATATTGTTGAAGGGAGAAGTGACGTGGATCACTTGTCTTTTTATATATATTAACAGTTATGAATATTTGATGGACTCCTGTTTTAAGTCTGCAGCCTAACCTGCTATAATATATTAACATGTATTTATTATGAGCACCTATAAATCTAGTTTTTCTTTGACACCAGGATTTAACTTCAGACTGCTGTTGTCTCTAAATCGTAACAAAAGCCATTCATCTGATCTGTTATATTCTGTATGGCTATTTTTGATGAATTCATGTGATCTGTTAAAGCCTGCTGTTCTGCGGTGATGCGCTCTACCACACAGCCCAGAGTCTTTATATACATTACTAACCTTCAGTTCAGGTTTATTCACGTCATTCACCGGTTTGCGGTGTTGATATTGACTGTTGCTGGGCCCTAGACTGTCTTTGCCCTCGTCTGGTGTCCGTCTAAACGATTAACTTTAAAAACATCTTATTCCTCTTCCTTGACTTTTGGTCACTTCTGAATTCTACTAGTGATGTCATGATCCTTGAAATACCCGTAGTGTTTATGGATGACTGTTCTGGACAGCCAGACAGGCCTCAAAGGCCTACTTAGAAATGTTCAGGACCTCAAAGGCCTACTTAGAAATGTTCAGGACCATTTCTGAAAGTCACTTATGACTTAAATTTACAAGCATTTTCTTAATCTCATGTAGCACAGATGTACGACTAGGCTCTCAATGGCTTTTAGAATGAGACTTGGAAAATGTTCTTGCATGAGGACTAGTTAACATCCATTAACATCATTGTCTGTGTCATACTGTTGGTCAGTCACAAACCCGTGTAATATTTTGTGAAATTTGTGTAACAATCTGTAGACCTGACCTTTAGACGGTGTTCATCAGAATTTTGTAATTCAGAAATTTTATTCAGGTTGCTATATACTATATTGAAAGCAAGGAAGATCTGAAGCTGAGCTAAGCTGGTAAACTGAGCTAAGCTGGTTTACCTTCACAGGACACTCAAAGAGATTGTAGTGATGGAAACATTTTTGTGACTGTTTTTCACAAAAAGTAATGTGCACGTGTGTGTATTATTATTATTATTATTATATTATAAATATTAAATATCAATATAAATATCCGTAATGCTTTCCTCAATGTACAACCTCTCCCTCCCTGTAGGTGTGAAGCCGTTCGAGTGTCTAACGTGCGGGGTGGCATGGGCTGATGCCCGCTCTCTGAAGCGGCACGTGCGCACTCACACAGGCGAGCGCCCATACGTTTGTCCTCTGTGCCAGGAGGCGCACATCGATGCCCGCACCCTGCGCAAGCACATAACGAAGTACCACGGCGATCACCTGCCCGGCAAGATCATGTTGGAGAAGGACACTCTGCAGTTCCACAACCAGGGCACGCAGGTGGAGCACGCCGTCAGCATCCTCAGCCCCGAACTGCCGCCCGAGCTCTGCCCGCCGCAGCCGCCCCCTGCCGAGGAGATCGAGACGGTCCTCATCACCGAGGAGACCGTGGAGGCGGTGGAGGCGGTGCAGGCCGTCACTGAGGGGGCCGCCGTGGCGACGCTATCGGACCAGAGCATCATGCAAGTGGTGAACTACGTCCTGGCGCAGCAGGCCGGAGTGAAGGCGGAGGAGGCCGCTGACATTATCCAGACCATGGAGGTGGAGGTGGCCCACGTGGCAGAGGTGGAATGAGATGGAGCAGACGGGCCTCAAGTGCACCTCAATGGGAAATGACTCTCCCGGCAACGTGGTGGCACATGGCGTCATGGACTGTAGCACTAAAACGAACTCGTTCCTTCCACTGTTACATTGACGCAGACAGAATGTAAAGTTGCGCATTTATTTTTGTTGTAAAATATAACTCTGACTCAAGAGACTTTTCCAGTGCTTTTTGGCCCTCCACACTTTCCGTGGAGTGCATGTTGTTGCTGCTTCAGTTGGCAGCATGCGTGTATGTGATGTGTATACTGTACATACTGAAAAATATAGTCTGGTTAATATGCCAATAATTTACAATATAATGCAGCACAAAACAGAATAGAAAGTCAACTCATATGTACAAAAACAGCTTTTTTTTTAACCAGGTGGTTAAAATTTCTATGCATAATGGATAGTTTTGGGATTAATTTTGAGTTGAGGTTTTGAAACCCATGTCAGACCTTGTGGTAGGACAATCTGGCTGGTGCTTGCCTGTTGTATAGCGTGGTACGTGCAGATCTTGCAATTATCAGTGAAGATAACCAAATAAAATCTTTTTGCCGGGATAAATGTGTTATTTGACTTTATTTTTTGGGGGGAGGGGATAAATATACATACATACATACACTGGAGATCAACACCAGAGAACAACACAATTTCCTAAATGTCAAGGTCATTTTGTAGTCCTATGTGAAATTATCCTAACAGGAGTGAAATAGCAATATTTTAAGATTATTTTATAAACTATATATTTTAAAGCACAGCTTTAAACATGTAAATGGTATAATTGGGGAAAAAAGTACCGATCAAAATTAGAGAATGCTTTTAGATACCTGCAAATCATTGGTGTTAATCTGGCACCTGGTCCTAATTTCCTTAATTATCTGACAAACCCTGTTTAACTGGCAGCCGAACTTTCCCGTTTTCACTGACTTTGCAGAAATGGTGAGCTCTTCCAAAGTGACTGAAACCCTCTGGCAGCAGGTTGTCCAGATGAAGGCCAAAGGGTGACCCTATCAGCCATAGCAAGAGAAGTTGGTCGTTCCAAATCTGTGATTTCTAGAATATTGTATCTTTACATCACAGACTCATTCTGGTCACCCACGAAAGACAAATGCAAGAGAGGACAGGATAATGCGGAGAATCTCCATGGGTAATCGGTTCAACACTGTAGCTGGAATCGCTTGCCAGTTCAGCACTGAACAGGGTAAGGATATGTCTCGTCATACAGCGTCTCGATGTTTAAGAGCATTTGCACTGAAAGCTCACTCTGCAGTGACCAAACCTCTCATTAGTGGAAAGAATCAAAGCTAGACTCACCTTTGCTGAGGAGCATGTTGTGTTGACAGAGGAGAAGTGGTCCAGAGTTCATCTTAGTGATGAAATCAATTTTAATTTATTTAGGTCTGATGGGAAATGTTTGACAAACTGACGAACATAATATTTCATAAAGACTGAACCCAAAGTGTGTAAAGAAGTCAGTGAAAGGTGGAGGAGGAAGTGTCATGGTTTGGGCAGCAGGAGTTGGACCTCCTGATACAGCTTCGTGCAAGCGTGTATCAGAACCTTCAACAACATGTGGTTCCTTCCTTGTATTCATCAATTGGCCAGCAGTTTTCTTGCAGTACAATGCCCTCCATCGCACAGCAAAACAGGTAAAGCAGTTCCTTGAAACTGAAAACATTGAAACAATGAAATGTCCAGCCCGGAGTCCTGATCTAAATCCAATAGAAAACCTCTGGAAAATCCTTGGTGACAAATTTATGGCCAAGAAACCAACAGTCACAGAACTGTGGAAGAGTGGACCAAAATCACACCAGAGCGGTGTGAGAGACTAGTGATGTCCTGTGGCCGCAGATGTGCTGAAGTCATTCAAAGCAAAGGCCTGTACACTTCCTACTGATTACTGACTGTTGTAACCTTCAGAAAATGTATTTGTAATTTGTGTTACAGTAACTGCTGTTCTCTAATTAACAGCAATGTTTGTAAAACACTTCTAGTGACATGGTGTACTCAAATCCTTCAAATGATCAATGTTGATTACATTATTTCTGAAAAAATCAAGTGTTCATGCATTGTTCTCTAATTTTGATCTGTGTATATATCCATCCTTTATAATGGTGTACACCTACTCACATTGGTGTACACTTATGACAGAATTCCAACATGTGAACACAACCAGTAACAGTAACTTGTAGAGGCAGTGTGGTAGTGCCTTGATGAAATCCCGCATAAGATCAGGCTGGTTAATTAAGAATCCTTAACCTGGAGATGGCAAGAACAGTGAAAAACAGCACGGAATTTGAAAAAAAATCAGCTTGCTGGGTAAATCATTTAATTAAGTTACTAATAAATGAACTACTGTCATTAAACATCCAACCATAGTTGCATTCATCCATAGTGAAGGCATTTGTCGTAAAACGTTTTACAATTTTGGAACTACCTAATATATAGGAACGCGGAAAAAAATCACCCGTCTCAACAATAAATAAAAGGTGACTTTAAAAAAACAGTCCAGAAAACATTACTCCGTTTCCCTTCAAATATAGATCTGCAAGTCGTACAGAGTCTAAAATAAACCTGATATACCTTGGACATAAATTGTATCCAGCTCATAAAGTTGAACTACATACATTTGCTTCCACGTACTGTAATGCATCAGACTAATTCAATACATGTTTTTTTTATAGTTCATCTTTTGCTGTGTTCTCATTCGCTTGGTGAAATTCTCCCCGACAGCATTTAGCCTCATCTAGCGGTAGCGCAACGTAGGAGGTGCAGCGGCTCGGAGACCTGCTCGAGGGACTCGTGCAGCATCCGCGGCGCTCTCGCGCAAAGGTTCTTTCCATGGCGAGGGGGATTCTAGTTCAGTAAGTCGTCTGCTTCGCGTTTTTGTTCCAATGTTTTTTAAACGCTCTTAAAAATTGTAATGGTGTCCTACCAAATGGTTGTCGTACTAGGTTGGCGCTGTGAAATGTGGTGTTTGAGTCATGGCAAGGAGTCTGATTCCATGGGTTTGGCTGAGGAAACCCATCTACATCCAGGTAGGCTCAAGACGCTGTTGACATTCATTTCAAGAAATTGCTAGGTTAAGTGACTATGTTCCGTATGCACTCACAGGGTGTGTGGATAGACATAATTGTACTGAAACTGACTCAATTATAATAGCTTGTCTTAATCTGTAGACTCTCAACTTTCGGAGGCTTCGTATTTTCTCCTGCTGTGCTGCTTAAGTATAGCGCACCGTCACATAACACTTTTGTAGGTGTGATTATTTTTTGCACGAATGTGTGTTTGCAGCGAACCGTTTCGTCAAAGCTTGAAATGTCACTCCCTAATGTCAGTGCATTTTACTCCGGCTCACCCACAGATTACCTCACGAAACTGAGGTAACGTTAGCTAGACTGCCTTTTCGCGCACTGCACAGCCGACGTTGCTGTAGCAACAGTGCTGATGTATAACATCTTCATAGCTCTTTGCAAACGCGGCTTTTGCCTCGAAATCTGCTGAAAATGAACCAAGCCGAGTCGAAACCCACAGTGCGCGCGCGCGCAGTCCAGCACCGTTTCCGTGCGGTTGTAGCCGACGTGTTGTAGTGCGCGCGACGACCGACGGGTTCATTAGTAACCCAGCCAACTCTCTTGATTACTTTGAGTGTCTAATGTTCGCTCATATCGATATCCAACAAAGGAAATACAAGAACAACCGATCGTTTTTCAGGCTATTTTGTAGACCTGTAAAAGGCCTATTTCATATTAATTCATTCAACAATTAGAAAATGGATATATAACTGCTATATCAGTCTTTAGTTGTTTATAAGTAGAACCGTTACAAAGAGCGACCCCAACGTACGCCGTTCCCTGATCCATACAAAGTCAATGGAAAGGCTTTGGCCGGTAGTTAAATGGTAGTGTGCAATTAAGTTAATTTCTGTTATTAACATGATCAGCATTGGTAACCCAGCCTTCCTACAGTGCTGTTAATTTCCACTATAGCGTTCAGGTGTGTTTAGGATATACTAAACTACACACTGCTTCTTACCCTTCTTGTGTGTGAAAACTTTGAGAGACTAATTCTTATTAATAGTGCTTAAATGAAAGCATGTTGTAGTTCAGTCCAACTTCAGTGTCTTAACTGCAGACGGTAACTGTACCACTTTCCTTCCAGTCTTTTTATTGCGCGTGTCTCCACCAGTCAGGCCTGGCCATGTTTCTGGTTTGATTCCGTCTCTTGTCGCTGCTCTGTGTCATGATCCGGTGTGTGAGTTCTGAAGCCTCAGTGAAAGGGACGGTAGATTCAGGGGGATGGGCTGGAGCGATACATCGCTTTTCTGGGCCACTTTACTCTTAATGAGAGCAGGGCACAGGAAGGGGAGAAAAAAAGACCCTCCATTTCTTTCCTGTCTTTCTGAATGATGTGTCACTGTTAAAGGAGCAGCTTTATGGGTTAGACTTGATGGGCAAATTCTTTTTCTTCCGTGTAGGTCAGTGTAGGTGTTGGGGTAAATAATATTTTCTGCATGTTTTGGGTGGTAGTGGGCCCAGTTAAATCCACCTTAACATGTTTTATTTGCAGAAATAGTCATGTCTTGAGCAAATGCAAACCTAATCACCGTAGCGAATGATTATTCAGAAAAGCGTATCGACGTGCCGCGGATGGCGCTTTAGCAGGGCTTCACTGTGCGAGCGGGAGAGAGCTCTGTGCTGTCGAAACGTGGATGCTGCCATGGCTCTTAGCTTGTTTATCTGAGAGTGTCATCTGGCACACTGACTGCAGCTTAGTCAGGGTTCTTCAGTTCTCGCTGTTTACACCAAGTTAGGTGTGGACTACTAATAGGAGTAACATGGCTTGCTTGGCCTGTGCCTGCGTGTGCCTGTCTGTGCCTGCGTGTGCCTGCACGTGTGCCTGTGTGTGCGTGGCTGTGCGCGTGTGAAAGCGTGTGTAGTGTGGTGTTGCGGGCGCATCTGTGCATGTGTGGTTGTTTCTAGTTCAAGTACGTTGATGAGTGGTAGTCTGGGTGTGTGTGTGCACACACTCGACAGGCCATATCAGGAAAAAGAGATGCTCCAGTCAGGCAAAATGGACCTAAACTATTATGTTCTCACCAGGAGTATTATGAGCACTAATGACTGTCCCTCAGTGAACTCTGTCTTTTTATTTCATTAGATTATATGGAGTGTTCAGCACTGTATAGAGATCTCAGTTCAGTTCTGTCTGAGCTTTCTTAGAGGATCTGGTCACTTGAGGGTTATATGTAGCAGTTACTGAAACGATCCAAAGCCTGAACAACAACGTCAGCCGTTTCACGTGCCCAGTGTTGAACGTTAGCAGACTCATCTAAGTAAGTTTCAGTGGGCAATTTCACTGTTAAGATGCCTAACCAAATAATTTGTTTTTGATTGAAAGTCTTTGTTTCATATGAGCTGCAGCTAGTTGATTATGGATCATTCTACATACTGCATTTTTTTTGTCAGTATCTAATGATTCCATCCACTGTGTTAACAAAGTTTGAAGATACAAACACACACACACAAAAAAAGTATGTGTTTTTTTTAATTGGCAATTCAGATCGCTTCTACTTTCGTCTGGCGTCCCCCTGTCTTACAAGGTAAAATAAACGAATGAGGATTGAAACATCAGTTCAGACTTTTATGTCTGTGCTGTTGAAAAATGGATCGTTGCTTTTGTCGTGGGGGTATTTTTCTCTTCTTCAATTTATGTTCAGAAAAACCAAAGAACAGAGTGAACAAAAAATGTATCGGATATCAAGAAAAACATTATTGCAAAAAATCTTGTTCAGACTTGACAAAAGCTAACATTTAGTTGTTTTTGTTAATCTTAAATACTCAAGCAGTTTCACCTTCTCACTGTGATTGTCTTACCTGACTCCTTTTCTGATCTACTTTTTCCCTACTAGCTGATCTAGTTAGTCTGACCTACTCTTAATACCTCTAAATCACCACTGTATGTTGTTCTGTGCCTACCCAGAGCTTACGGGACTCCACACCTTGAGAAGTCTTCAACTGTCTCGGTGGGCGAGCAGATGTATAAACCTGTGGCATCTGTGTTTTGACTGGGTCAGAACAGAACATGTTCCTTTTGGAATGTGTTTGTGATTTGATAGTTTAAAGTAGACTGGCTTCTCTGAGCTATCTGGTCCTGAACTACTTTCCTAACATAGGCTAGAAATGAGTTGTTTTTCTGACCACACTATATTATTATTAAATCACACAGCACGCGGTCATTCCACAAATATAAACTGTGTATTCTAATTTTCTCACACTTTATTCTAAAAACCTTTCATCTTAGCTTTGAGTGGTTCCTTAACCCTTTCATTAATTTCTGTTGCCAGTAGGCCATATTTTCCTCTGCCCATTGTGTTTCTAAAGAACTGGACGCTCATGCACGAGAGGAAGGATGCCTGGTATCACCCTGATTTTAAATCCTTTCACTGCCTCTCCATATGTTACAGTATTTACACCATGAGACTATTGCTCATCTATAAATCACCAAACACTTTGGAGCTCGTGGATCTCATGTGCTCAAGTGCTACTTCATCCAGGATTCTCAGATTACTGGGAGGTCATAGGTTAATCATTCCTAGGGTCAAGGTTAAACAAGATAACTGGCATTTACCTTCTGTGCTGCTCTAAGAGTTTCTACTTTGTTCGTATTCAAACTGAGAATGAAAATGTAACTATTCAGTGTAGCTTTCAGTTACACTTAAGACATTGTGTACAGATCTTAGTCCTGCTGGCATCTAAAAATATAATTGCATAAAATATAATATAATTATATATAAATAAGTGCTTTTTACTGTTTCTTTTTAAATCGGCTGTTTTTATTTTATTTGAACAGCATCTTGAATTTCCTTCGAAATAAATCTGCCTTGCGTTGCCTTGCCTTCCATTTTAACATTATTTCAACCAAATGCGTAGCAACACTTTCAGATTTCGTGTCCAAATCCAGAATAAGTGTTTTTTGGAAAGCTGATAAATTGATTGGGAATCAGCCAGGTTGGCTGACAACATACAGTTTATAACGTCATTGCACTGTTTTACAGAATGAAAAGTCTGGCAATAGGCTTCTTGATTTTGTCTTTTGCCTGTTGATTGACTGTGAGAGCAACAGCTGACCTCCAGGTCTCTGTTTTGAGGCCTTCTTTAGACTGTGAGATTCAAACAGAGAAATAAACCTCTGTAAGCACCCAGTTGGTTAGGGGAAGTAAGAAGACATTTAGAACAGAAACCCCAAGGGAAGTTCGCAGACAAGTCAAGACAATCACAGAGAGTTTTTCCAGCTCCAGAAACCTATAGAACTGCACATTTAGCAGCTTCTCAGTATTCTCATCATCAGCAGGCTTCCTTAACCACACTGTAATCATAAGCTTTTATCATGGCTCAAGTTATGTGGCTGAGGTTTGCAGTAGCAAGAGTCCTTGGAACTGTAGCCTTTGCTAAATCTATTCCATCGAGTCCTGAAAGAGGAACCCCTGAAGTTCTGCCTGCGCCCCAGCTGTCATGCCGTGGCTCGGCTTTCTGTGCTAGCAGATCACTTTTAGCTGGTTGGGTTGGGTAGTGTTGAATAGCCCTGTGACACTGCGATCCTGCATTGAAGAAAAGAGTCATCACTACCATTTGTCACTGATGTAACACATCTACTATCTACTAAAGGGTCATCACCAGCATTTTAGTCATTGACGTAACACATCTATTATCTACAAAAGGGTCATT
>JAOXYF010000018.1:3106674-3121036 GCA_028565775.1 Sternarchorhynchus goeldii | reverse complement strand
ATATAAGAACTGGGTCATATTTAAGCCCTAATTCTGTCTCTTGGGTTGCAAGCAGTACCTTTTGTTTGAGGTTCAAGGCACACATAGGAAAGTTCTGGGGTGTCTCTGCTGTGCTGTACTACAGAGGTAAAGTGCTTGTGTAGCTCAGTTGCACTCTGTTCTTGTAAAATGTGGGTATAATATGTGCCTGAGTGCAGGATTTTGGGTTTGGCTTCAAGACAACTTTGATCATGCAATAATGGCAGTAATCACTACATTTACAGCATTTGGCTGAGGCTTTTATCCAAAGAACTTACAGTTGTGACTCGATATATCTTGAGCAATTGAGGGATAAGGGCCTTGATGAGGGGCCCAAAAGAGGGGCGTTGGCAGAGGTGGGGCTTGAACCTACAACCTTCTGATCACCAGGCTAGGCCTTAACCACTGCACTACCACTATTTAAATTGGCTTCTGTTTCTTGGGTTAACTATAAAAGGATATCTTTTTCTAGTAAATGCTGTAGAGCTGTTTTAGGCTTTCCTACAGTTCTTGCAGTAGACACTTGTTCAATTTCTACCTCTTTTTGCTTAATTATTTCCGTACACAAGTAGTCTTAGGTGGACTTTTTGATTGTGTTCTTTCGTTCAAACCTCTCATTAGGACTTAAAATAGCTTTTTTTCCATTTGTGTAATCTTGTTCATCTTTGCAAGATGCTCTTCATGAAAGACACTACATCTCTGGTTCATGTTTTTCATATTATTCCATTTAAGCTACCATAATTCTACTGTAAGAATGGCCACTGTCCACCTTCACATCCAGTTTAAACTCCATCTGCTAAAATACAAGTCTCTTCATGGTCTAGAAGCAGCCCATTTAGCCCATTTAGCTGATCTCCTGGACTCCTGTTGGTCTGTGTGAACACTTAGGATCTCTGATACAGGTCTTTTGTCTTTTCCAAAGTCATATTAGCCACGACTGGAGGCAGCTCTTCCAGCATCATGGTGCCCAAATGGACCATGATGGACTACCCCAGTGGTGTGGGGGAAATCTGTCAGTTTCAGAACGAGTTGCAATTTTACCTAACAAATGTGTTTCCCTTTTTTACAACATAGCAAGCTGTAAAACATTCCCAACAAACCCACTGAATTACATTTCACTTGTTAAATACAGAATTACTAACAAACAAACACTTGAGAATTCCTAAGAATTTCAGTTAATGAGAAATCTCTTGATTGTTTTATATTAATGGGCAGTAGTCTATCATGCATCCATCTGTCATCAATCATGCACATTTTATGTGAGAATTAATACTCAAAAATGGAATTCCAGCATAGGTAGTCCCTTAACTGCCTTTATGTCAAAGATGGTTAGTTTGTTCAGTTAGTCTAGCAACCACAGCTAGTGTTTTACAGAAATCTTCATCTCCGTTACTCAACTTATTTATTTATTTATTTATTTTACAAACAGCAATAAACACTGTCTGCATAAATTAACTCTAGTAGTACTTTTCCAGCAATATTAATTAGTATTTTGACAATTTCATACCTGAATAGAGGGAGCAAAAGATCATCGTAAACAACGTTTGATCATTATCTCAGATAAAGTCCCTTTAAAAAGTGCTTCAAGCAGCAGGAGCCTGAGCTTTACTGCAGTACATCACCAGGCGAGACCCTGCCTCAGTCAGAGACTTCAGGATACTACCACCAAGGATTTGCAACTCAGTATTAAACTGTTCTCTTATTGAACATAAGCCTATTGAGAAACAGCTTCCAGTTGGTAAAATGTTTGCAAATGTAGGAGTTTCTGAGTTGTTTATCTTGTACATGAGAATGTTTTTAACATCTGACAGTCTGCAGTCTATACTTTTAACACCCAAATTCCCCACTGGTGTTGGGTTACAGTTCAAAAGAAAAGGGTTTCTGTCCAAATACTTTTGTAGCTCAGTATGGGAACAGTTCAAATGTGACATTGTACTTTCTGTAATAACCAACAGTCACTTTCTGTAAAAGTCTGTAAAATGGAAGTTGAAGTAAAGTGACGTTAAATCACCAACTGGACCAAAGGTGTGTGTGTTTCCATCCATGTGTGGTTACAAATCATCATCTTAAACACACATAGTGTTCAGTAGCTGGGGATTTTCTCTGTTCCTGCTAGGGTTACACACCGTGTGCTTGGCTACAACTCACTTACGGTGTGTATCTTTAGTCCAGTTTCTCTTTGATGAGAGAGAATATGTGTCTATTTGTTGGATTTTCTGTATTTGCGCCTGTCTTTCACAGTTAAAGGTTGAACTATGACGTTATCAAGTTGAATGGCTTTCTTTGCTGTCTCTGCTGTTCTGATTGAAATTTCCAGCAGCATCAGTTTAGCTGTGGGCTGCACAGAGATGTGGGCTGCACAGAGATGTGGGCTGCTGTCATTTTCATGCCCAGCCAGCCACTGTGGCTGTGTACTGTGTACACTTTAACTTTTGATACCTGCAATTCAGTGATCCACACAAGGACATTGCGGGGAAGAGATGTTGATACCTTTGCCATGTTATTAGGCAGATGGTGCCATGGTAACACACCAAGACAACAGGGGAAAACCCTGCATCTCCAGTGGCTTAGAGATGTTGGTAACTCCTCTGTTTGATTTTTATCTAAGCATCTGTTCTGTGAGTTTTACCATGTTGCTGTTCTTGTTTGTTTGACAGAGGTTGAATGTCCAGAGGTTGAATCAGCGTTCTTTTCATGCTGAAAATACAAGCCGTTCTGGGTGTTGCACGCTTGTAGCGCAGTGGTTATTGATTCCAGGAAGAAAAGGTTTGACTGGATTAATTGCTTTAATTAGTCCAGTGTGATTAGTCTGATATGATAATCCTACCCCACCATTAATAGTACTTTAAAAGGGTCTATCTTGCTGACAAAGGCCATTTCAAAACTAAACATTTCAAATTAAACCTTTCACATTGTAACATTTATTGTTTGTTGACCCACAAATAAAATCTAACTCATGGGGGAAAACTGCTCACAAGAGAATATTTCATTTAGAAGACACAATTTAATCATTTCATATGAGCAATCAAAAAAGCTAATGTGCTTGATATTTTATGGTTAGTTTTTGTTATTGTTATGTATGACCTTTCGATAGCCATGGTGTTTCTTTCAGGTGACACCGAGCTGGAATGTGGGAGGTGTTTACTGACAGATGCTGAGAACAGGAAAGTCACTCAGGCTCGAGATGTTTGGCCTTCACTCTCCCACACGTCCTCTTGGGCTTCACAGAAAGGTCTGCCTGCTAGGCTGAGCATTCTGTGAACCGATTTCCATGGTGACAGTCCCACTGGGCCCTGCGAGGGTATGAAAGGCCGCACAGGACGTGGGACTCTCCAGTGCCTGTCAGCCTGGCTTAGTGAGGCAGAGAGAGAGAGGGGGAGAGAGAGAGGCTGGGGGTGGGGTGAGATAAGTTAGAGAAACAAGGGGCTGCGGCAAGAGACTTAATGGGGGTTTTAGAGGAGGATAGCAAGGGGAAAATAAGATGGGCTCTTGGAAAGCGGCCGCTACGTTAGCATCGCACTGAGTGCTCATGGGATATGTAGAGCGATGGCCTGTCATTAGTGGAGCCACAAGGGAGAGCGAGAGGCAGAGAGGGAGGTTAGATTAAATTAGTAGAAGGACTGACGGACTACATCTGACTGCTTGATCTGTACTAGCAATGATGGTGTAGTTTATGTATTATACCAGTTAACCATATGCAGCATTTGGCTCAGTTGAATTCATTCTTTAATTGTGTGCTGAATGTCACATGTATTATATTACCTATTTCTCAAAATGCATCAATTTCACACCAGACTGTTGTTTTATGGCCAAAATATTTCTGCCACCACTGGATTATAAAACTCTTACATTACTCAAGGTCGTGAGTGTCTTGAATTGTTTCTGGCAGGTACATTATCAAAAATTAATGAGACTTATCCAGACATACACTTTAAGGACAGGGCTGATTAAAAGAGGCTTACGTGCAGTTAAAAATGTAGACGTTTCTGCAGATAGAATATCAGCATGAGCGAGAAACCGGGGGTTCGAGTTACAGCCTGAACCTGCTCTTTGCATGAGGACCAGGACCAGGAGAAGGGAGGGGGGGGGGTTGGTGTTCATCACTGTCAAAGCCAGGACACGCAATCATTAATACAAGGATAAAAGCGGCTCCTTGGGGTCTGTGATTTGCCTGCTCACCCCCTGCAGCAGGCGTAATTGCTTGTGTCATTGGTAATACAGGCTGAGATCATTTATTTCAAAACTCTTTTAGCGAGCAGCCGATGTAATGCTGCAGTAAGGAGATGTGGCTGATACTGTAATGGTGGTAAATGTTTGCATCGCACTCGAGTCCGTGTGTTTAAACTAAGTACTAGTGCCTGGGATTCCTCAGTCCACGGCTTTTCCCAGTTGATGACCTCACAGTGTTGCTGCATTCTGTGGAACTGACTACATTCACACACACACACACACACACACACCTCCTATCTGAATTTATAACCATTATCCTAAAGAAGCCTTTAAACTGCACCTTGAGAAATCTACAGTTATAGTTATCTAGAGAAGTTGCTCAGCAATTTGAGTTACTTGATATGTGATTTCTCTTAGTACTTAGTTTTTAAAGAGTGGCTGTGCCAGTTAAGAAATGCATTGATGTTAAAGTTGTGATCAATAATTTATTGCCCTTTATAAATATTGGAATATAACTGTCTGTGCTGGGAGAGATGCTCAGTGGAATGCTGTGCAATATAATAAGAATCTGTCCCTAAAAGAGTAGCATCCACGTGAGAGTTGGTATGATTACCTGGACGTCTGATGCTCACCCCTTTCTCCTCTGACTACACCCTAGCTGGCAGACAATCAAAGACACACACACACACTCCTCTCAGTCTTATTGGGTTGCTTGTGTTTGCTCCTATTGCTATGGGTGAGTGCATTTACGTCACGCAGACTCTGCTCACAGGTGGCATAGATTAAACATAAATAAATAAATAACAACAACAACAGGAGCAGAGGCGGGGTTCTTGCTCCCTCCGAGCCTCTCAAGAGCAGCAAAGGCACTCTCTCTCTCTCTCTCTCTCTCTCTCTCTCTCACACACATTATCTCTCTCTCTCACTCTCTCACACACACTATCTCTCTCTCTCACTCTCTCACACACACTATCTCTCTGTCTCTCTCACACACACACTATCTCTCTCTCTCTCACTCTCACTTCCTCCGGTCCCCGAGCACAACACTTAACAACAAATATCAGTATTGGTGGCTGTCAGGAACCACTGCAAGGTCCTTATTCGTCCCTTTTGGAGGACAGGTTCTGTTGGCTCAGATTTTTCAGATAAGGAAACGTACCACAGAGGGCCGCGGTGCTGGTGAAACTGGCTGTGCCGTTCTGCTCACAAACATTTACTGTTCGTTCCAAGGGAGTTTGTCTCACCGGCTCTTTGTTTCAATTTGGCTTTTGCAAATGCCATATTAAAACACGGGGTAAAGAAATATAAAATGATATGTGGAACCCCCAACCATGCTATGATCAGTAAGTCTGGACTGTACTTGGTAAATATCTTTCAAGTTGAAGCCATGTTCCTAATTTCTTTCATCCCTTCAGTGAAACCCCCACGTGACCTTTCAGAATTACCTGAGAGCTTTGGGTTAATTTTTTGTGTGCTGTAGAAGAAGGTGTATACCTGAAGTTAACACCACATATTTTTAGATTTTTAAAAATGCCTCCCTATGGGCAGTCGAATCATAAAGGTTTGTTTCAGTTCATAAAATCTATCCTTTTCTTTATCTCACCTCATTCACAATAATTCACTGTAGTATTCTGTTGAATTCTGGGCACATATTTCATGAAACATGTTTTAATGTCTTCTCTAATGATGCTATTCTTAACAGTCCTTACAACCGGTTGATGGTAAGATGACAGCTCTCCCCTGCATAGAGCTTTCGTGGATCGCTTTAAAAAGAGAAGATAATTGAGCTTCCTACCTCAACTGATCATGTTTTTACATGTCACTGAAATGTAAAAGTTTGTAGCCTAATGTACATCCATAGAAAATTGTACATTTTTGTGGAATAAAGCAGGAAAGTGGGTAATTGGTGAACACCTTTGTTATTAAAAAAATCTCTGGTGATACTAAATATGTATTATGTATTTAAGCATGTTATTCATGAGGGACAGACACAAACGGGCTTCTTCTGAACATCTTCTGATCCGTCACTCCATAATACAGTGTGTTCATTCTCTATTTCCCTTCCTCTGTTGATCACAGGCCCGATTCTCCTACCTCCACATGAAGTACCTGTTCTTCTCCTGGCTGGCTGTGTTTGTAGGAAGCTGGGTGATCTACGTGGAGTACTCCTCCTACACAGAGCTGTGCCGCGGGCACGAGTGCAAAAACGCTATCGTGAGTTGAACCTCTGCGCTCCACGCATAAATGCAGAAGACGGTGGCTGCTGCAGTGGGTAAATGTGTGAGAGGGGAGCCATCTGGTGGAGCAGGGCATCATTCAACATCCCTTTCAGACAGCACACGCATGAAGAAGTGGGTCAGGCCCTGTCTTGGGTGTTCTATCTCTGGTAACGTGTGTGTGTGTCTGTCTGTCTTTCATTGCAGTGTGATAAGTTCCGTAAGGGGGTGATCGATGGTACCGCCTGCAGCAGCCTGTGTGACAAGGACACTCTGTATTTGGGAAAATGCCTGTCTGCCAAGCCCAGTAACCAGGTCACATGACATTTTAATCGTTGCTTAGTGACACACAAATTATGTCTTATCCAATGACAAGTAAGGAAGTAACACAACTTCAGTTTTTATTTCTCTGTAGTAGAACTACCAGCCAGTACCAATCCCATCTAAGGATGTGAAATGTTTGTATGTTGTACAGATGCACACATGCATAATTTCTACTCGGAATTCCATCAAGGCGGCCTAGTGTTGTGTATGTTATATATATGGCCCCAGTTGTGTTACTACCCAACAATAGACTGAACCATTAAACAAGAAAACCAGGGCTGCTCTAGTTTTTGCTTGTACTCATAACGACTCACTCACTGTTATCATTGCAGGTGTACTCTGGTAACTGGGGAGACATGGAAGGAATAATTAAGTGCCATATGGAGGACGTTCCTCACTATGACCTGGAGGCAGAGCTGGAGCCTCGCAGAGAAGCGGCGTCCTTCAACAGGCCGACTAAAGGCACGTCCGTGGAGAAGTTCAGAGAGATGGTTCTGAGCTTCCTGAAGGTGAGGCCTTACATGTCACGAAGCAGATCACTCCTATGCAGGTATGACAAACTCCCTTTTCTGATGTTCTTTTGTTTGCTTGCTTGCATAATTTGTCTTCTAAAGCAGCCTGTCTCAGTCCTGTTTTTGGAGACCCTAGACAGTGTGTTTACTCAGTCAATCACACATAAACCAAGCAGTCAAGAATGCTGAGCAGCTGATCCAGCTGTTCTTGCCATGGGGAATGAGTGGTGCACTTGTCTGGAGATCTCTGGGGACTTAATAGAAAAATACTGTTAGTAAAACACCCAAATTTCATTTTAATTATCTGTGACATAATTATCTGGTGTTCCTCTGGGTATAAACACATCAGGCAACCTACCAGGAGAGCTGAGCACAGTATTAACAAATCAGTACCTTTCTGTGCTAATTAACTTTCAATGAACTATTTGTCTTACTTCCAGGCAAAGGTGGGTGATCAGGCCAACGTGCAGGATTTGGCAGCGCTTGTACTAGGAGCGGCTGATGCCAACAGAGACGGGCAGATCTCTCTGGCCGAGGCACGCTCCGCTTGGGCACTGCTCCAGCTCAATGAGTTCCTGTTGGCCGTGGTCCTGCAGGACCGGGAGCACACTCCAAGGCTGCTGGGCTTCTGCGGGGACCTGTACGTGGTGGAGAAGGTGCCTTACGCGCCCCTGTATGGCGTCAGCCTCCCCTGGGCCGTGGAGCTGTGGATCCCGGCGGGACTGCGCAGGACCGTGGACCAGTGGGCGGCGCCCTCGTGGCCCCACAAGGCCAAGATCGCCATTGGCCTGCTGGAGCTGGTCGAGGACGTCTTCCACGGCACGTTCGGCAGCTTCCTCATGTGCGACGTGAGCGCGGCTGGATTCGGCTACACGGAACGGCATGACCTGAAAGTCGTGGATGCGCGGCGCATCATCCCAGAAACCGCCTTCCAGGAAGTGATGCGGGAGCGCCGGTGTGAAACGGACAGCGACTGCGTGTACGGGGTGGACTGCCACACCTCCTGTGACCTCACCAAGCAGCGCTGTACCACCGAGGTAACGCGGCCAAACCTAGCCAAAGCATGTGGTGCGCTGAAGGACTATCTCCTTCGGGGGGCGCCACCAGACGTGAAGGAAGAGCTGGAGAAACAGCTGTACGCATGCATTGCCCTCCGAGGGGCTACTGAACAGATGGAGATGGAGCACTCGCTCATCCTTAACAACCTTAAGACACTATTATGGAAAAGAATATCCCACACAAAAGACTCCAAGTGAAACAGAATTTTGCTAGATTCCTTTTTTCGAAAAGGTATGAGGACAAGAACCAACAAACCATGGCGCAACCCACAGAGGTGTAAAAAATGGTTTTAGATAAGTCTAACATTTATAGATCAGATTATCTTTTGAATCTTTTCATTTAATCTACAAATGATAACAGCAACACTGTCAAAAATTCGTCCTGGCCCAGTTGGTAGGGCTACAGGCCAAAGCCAGAGAGGACAAACCAAAAACGACCACAGAGCTGAGAAACCCTTCCATTATTGATACATTTCCCTACTACTGGAAAAAAAAGCCTGAACTTCCAATCAGGAAACTCATCAATTAAACTGACAACCCTATTTCTTTAAGAATCATGATACTTCTGTTACTTTCATTTAATTTAGATTCACGTTCTCATGCAAAGGTAAATTTGTTCAAGAGAAAGTACAAGAAAGCATATTTCTTTATAGACATCCTTTAACGACTTTTAGGTCAAACGTTTGATTTTTTTTTTTTTTTTTTCCTTCAATCCACAATGAGGCATGAAATACAAAAATCTGGGTTTTGATACATCATTTGCTGTACATTTGTATCTACATCCATATTTGAGGGTCATTCTAAAATGAATGTTTGGTTCATTATTTTTACCATATTTAAAGGAAAGGAAAATATGGGGGGGGGTGCTAGTCTAATCACAGCTTTAACAGGCATTCCTTAAGCATTGGTGTTTCATGTTACATTTCTAATGTTATTGGTCCTCAGTATTATTTCATACAGCAGATCATCATGTTCCCAGACTAAGAGATAGAAGTTACACATTTGTGGAAGAGAAGGTTTAATGTTTCTTGGAAACAGGCTATTAGTATTTTTAAATTGGTCAGGATAAATTTCCAGGGATACTGCCCAAAAAACATTCTGAATGACTGTAGATTTAAAAATGTGTTGTACATGAAGAGGCATGATATTTGTGCACAAAGACTATAAATTATATTTAAAACATGCAGCTTTTGAGTCAGAATGGAGTCAACATTTGTTTTCCTAAAAGCTATGCAATAGACTTCTCAAAAAGTGATGGTATAAATGAATGTAAAACTAAAGATCTGAAATTTTTAAAAGTAACATTTGGCATCATACAGGAAACATCGGTGGTATAGAACCGATACCAGGCTTCCACAAAATTTAGGAGAAATTTAGAATAATTTTTTTGTGGTGATGCCATTATTAAATCCACTTTCATACAAGAACGTTTAGATGACTTCAGTGCACACAGTGAAAACGTTTGCATCCCCAACTCAAATGGTTACATTTTCCATAACCTTACTCATATAGCATTCATATGCCAATGTACAAAAAAAAACACCAAACATTTTTCCCCCAATAGATTTATTTGAACAAAACTTTGCACAATCATGGTAGACAGAAGACAGTGCTTCAGTCCTCTTCTGGAGCCTGTGCTCGGAGGAAACTGGCTTTCTTCTGAGCAACACGGTCTTTCTTCTGGGCCAGAGTGAGCTTAGCACGGTTCCACCTACAAATGAGGGGAAAAGCCAGAGGGAGGTTTTACCAGAAGACTTGTGTGCACTAATCTCTTCAGCACAAAAGTTCCACAGCCATGCAGCATTTGGTAATTACAGAAATACTCCCTTTAAAATACTAAAGTGTAGAAAAATATAAAATTCACAATTTTACATTTGCACCAAATGTAGGAGAACAGCCAAGACATGCACAGTATCTTAATTTCCCTTGTTTACTTATGCACAGGAGCCAAGAGGTAAATGTAGATATCAATGGAATCTGATGCAAACTGCACATCAGATCCACAAAGCTGCCTCCACACACACCGAATGGCCCATGTAACTGTTCATAGACACACAAGCCTAAATATTTCATTAAAATGCAAACAAAAAGCATGCCAGGTTCAAAAGCGCTGCAACGGTTTAGTTTAGCAATACGCTTTTCTACCAGTCATACACTGGCTTTATTCATTCTTTCTGAAGCTTCACGCTCTATGGTTTGGGGAGATTGTGAACTTGATGTTGTGCAAACTTCATGCAAGACACTGCTAGCTGTCAACAGGGGAAGCCATGAGCCTCATAGCTCAGCTCAGGGGGGCAAATATGCTATAATTATATCTGGAAAAAGCCAACAGGTCTCTGAAACTACACTCTTTATAGTTTGTGGTGTTCCAAATGCAGAGCCATTTAAGCAAAATTATGAAACAGTGGAAGGAACTCTCACCTTGATTTTGTTAATTGGGTAGAAAATAGCCTGAAATTCCCACAAAGTTTAAGCCAAGATGTTGCTACAGACCTACTTCTCATGAACTGATTCAGGCCAGTTCTTGTTGGACAAAACCCATCTGTTAGCAATTATGTCATCAGGAAACTGCGAGTGTTTTTGTGCAACTTCTTGCCCCATATGGTTCTGTGAATACTACCCACACGTCTGTTCCACTGAAGCACTAAACCATCAGCTCATTTTCCAATAACTAGGACAAGTTAAGAGTATTGTCCTGCGCACCAATAAACTACTATATAGCATTTTATTCTCCAAAAGGTTCTGACCTTTTGGAGAAGGCACTGACCTGCATCGCTGGGAAGCTGCCTTTTCTCAAGTTCTCCATCCACAAGGAGTCAATGTAATTGTTCTGTGAGTGTAATTAAAGCACCACACTTCTCCAAGGAACCAGAGAAAAGAAAGAAAGCTGGACGTACCTCTTCTTCTTCACCTCTTTCTTGGGCTTCTTTTCATGCACTGGGTTCTCTCGAATGGCTGTGTGCGCTTTCTTGTACATTTCCTCCATCTGGGGGGGGGGGGTTTTACAGACAATTAAATCAAAGGCCTTCAAACATTTTCATAATGAAGTGACAGCGACATTAACACCACAGACTCCTCCCAATCCTTACGCTGTCTGGGGTGACACCATTCTTGATGAAGCGAGAAAACTGTTTCTTGTAGGCCTCCTCATCCTCCTCCATCAGGAGGCTCATGTACTCGGAGATGTTGATGCCCAGGATGTGCTTGCGGTGGACCTCGGCATTGAACTCCTTGCTCTCGGTGTCGTAGCCAGGGAACCGTTTGGTGCTAGGAAGACCCATATGGACAGAGTTCAGATTTTAAACATACACTAGATACAGCTATTCATGCTCCAAAGAGAGCCATTGATAAACAGAAATCTATAACAAATAACAGCATAAAACCAGTCAAACATTAGCAACCAACTTGCAAGAAAAACTAAATATATTTACACGTTCACTGCATGATTACTGGCCAGGTAAACTGAATAAATTAACCTTTCCATTATCTTAAGATAGGATATTCAAGCTGCTTTCAGCCCCATCTTGAAACATGGTCACATCAACTATGCAAATGAAGGAGCAACCACAATTTGCTCAGATTCAAAAGGCATCACCACCAAGCAGCAGACGGCTCTTCAGCCGGCCACCAGAAAATAATACCAAATTAACCTCAGAATACCACAGATGGATGAAGGGGTGTAGCTCACAGGCAACTCAGCACCAGGTCAGTAATGAGCGTGTACCTGTGTGGGATGGACAGACCTCCATCTACAGCACCTTTCAGGGCTCCAAACACTTTGTTGCCAGTGGTGGTTCTGGCAAGGCCAGCATCCAGGTAACAGGTGAAGGCACCAGGCTGTCCATCAATGCTCTCCACGTTGAACTCCTCTCCAGTGACTTCCACCTGGCCCTCATACACCTTATCCAGGCCAAATTTGTTCAGCAGCTTTAAAAGTATATATAAAAATACAACCAAAGACCCAGAGTGGTTAGTCTTTGAATAAATACCACCAATTTGGACATGTGCACAATTGAGGATGCAGAAAAGACCACAGTAGGAATCCACCAGGCTTACCCTGCGGGCCAAGAGCAGTCCAGTGCAGTAAGCTGCTGCGTAGTTTGTCAGGCCCACAGACACGCCATACTTTGGGAGCTCGTGGGAGTATGCAGCGCACACAATCATGTCTCCCTCGATCTTGGCATAGGCAATCTGAAACAAAACGCGTCACCCTACGGATTAGCATGGGATGCAAATCGTCTAAACTAAAACCAAAACGTAGGAAGGCACAGGGTTGGTCTGTGCTTCTCTTTACAACACGGCAACGAGTTGCTAGTACAAAAAGTACAACAGGGCAACAATCAATACAAAGTCTAGACACAAATGAGTTCTGACATCTCAGCCTTTCTGCACTGACGCAGACCAAGGTGCTCTGCCCCAGTGGGGTGACATCCCAACAAAGTTGTGTTTTAAGGACTTTCAGCAGCTGATGGAAGAACTGTAGCTTTAATCTCAGAGACAGGACCCCACCGCTCAGAAAACACTTACGGCGTCTCTTTAGCAGGTTGGACCCGAGTAATCTGAGCAAGTTTCTCACATTGCATCTCACACCATTTACCCATAGACAACATGTGGCCTCATCATTACACCGTGAGAAAAACTCTCTTAATAGCTAACCTTAGATGCCATTACACTACTTTATAAATGTAAAAGTAAACTCAAACGCGCTCACCTGACAGACGATATCTCGGTTGGAGAATCGAACAATCATCCTGTACTTGGGAGTGTTGTACTTGTTTTTATCTTGTACAACCAGGCGTTTTCGGGCAAAGTAATCAGTCTTTCCCTCTATAACGAGAAATGAAGGCTTGTAGACAGCAGGAACAAAGATGCTCTGCTGTGTTTTCTAACAAAAAGCCATGCAGTTCTTACCTCTCCTCCTCCGGAACTTCACCTGGTATCTCTTGAAATAGGCTTTATTCTTCACTACTTTTACAAATCCCTGTGACGCAACACACAACATTAGCCAAAACATAACGGAGGAAGACAAAGTCAGGAAACAATAATGACAATAATGGTACAAGCAAAGTCGAATTACTTGATAAGTCGATAAGCCTAAAGAAGACCCTCAGAAGCTAACAGTTAGCGTGTAGCATTTATGTACCTAAACAAATTCGTGGTGCTGTACGTATGCAACCCATTATGTCTTTTGATAATATATGGACAGCAAAACTGCAATTTGTAAAAACCCGCACAGCCAAACAAATGTAACCAAGTTTCTCCGTTCTCTTTGGAAGCAGCCATTAGGCCACGTTTGGAGAGATACAGGTGATCCTGCATATCACATAATCTAACATCATCCTTCTGTTTTTGACTTAATCTACACGTGTGAATGCATAGATGAAACAAATAAGTCCCCATGATATAAACAAGGATGGTATTGAAGTGCTATACTAACCATTTTGCAAACTTTTCACTCTCCGAAGCCGGAGCCAGGAGTCAAAAACTGGGAGATTGACTCCGCTGCACTGGAAAAAGAAAGACTGATTTGCGCATGTCCGGTAAATAGGCGGACGCCATGACAGTAAAGAACCGTGATAATCGAAGAAATTACATCATCCCCTACTGGGACGGAGGAATAATTACTAAGATCATCTCTGAAAAAACAGAACATACATAGTCTACTTGAAGCATTTTCTTGTAAGAAACTCGACCTTTTATTTTAAACTTTAACGAGCCAATTTATCATTAAACAAGCCAAATTATTCTAAAAATAATATTTTATTTTTGTGTCCTAGGACATGGTTAGGATCAGGTTTAAGATTAGTTTATGGGGGTGCAATCATATTCCATTGTATCTTAATATTAAGTTAGAGTTAAAGTTAAAGTTAACATTTAGTTCAACATCTGATTGTCACAGGTACAGTAGTATACTGTCCAAGTGTTTGTGTGGGTCAGTCCAAAAACATAGAGGTTAGGTGAACTGGTTACTCAACTGGTTACTTGACTGGTATGAGTGTGTGTGTGTGTGTGTGTGTGTGTGTGTGTGTGTGTGTGTGTGTGTGTGTGTGTGTGTGTGTGTGTG
>JAOXYF010000018.1:3088547-3102555 GCA_028565775.1 Sternarchorhynchus goeldii | reverse complement strand
CCTGTATTCAGTTTATACAGCCCTGTGTGTGTGTGTGTGTGTGTGTGTGTGTGTGTGTGTGTGTGTGTGTGTGTGTGCGCGCTGTCTCTGCTGGATAACCTTATTGAAATTCTCTCCTTGTGCACTACCTTGCAATGTGTTTTTCTCTTGCTCTCATTCTCTCTTACTCTCTTTTATCAGAATCTTTGTAATAACTTTCTCTCCGTCTCCCTCTCTCGCTCACTATTTCTAGCAGGGATGTTCTGTATTTCAAGCTGAATATGCTTTTGCTCTGTTGAAATTCTCTTTTACTCCACCGTGCTAATGTCAAAGTGAAATGTGAAGGGAGGAAGTTTATTTGTGCCAGGATACAGACTGGGTGGTAGGGGCACTTCGCCCTCCAAATAAGTTGTGACTAAGAAATGTATTATCATCACAGTCAGATTTGGGCTACAATTCTGAAATGTACAAAAATCTCCTTGGTTCATGTAGGGTTGAAGTTTGTTTGTTTTTTTTCCAACAGCAGTGTGCTAAAATGATACTTTTAAAATGGTGCCAGTGACTGGATTGATGCTTGTTAACCATAACAATGAGGGTTAACAGCATTAAAATAATCTAGTTTGTTATTATTAAGGCAAAAGTGAACTACAGAGTGAACAGTTTATATACAGTACACTGTTGTTGCCTGTCCTGAGTGTCAGGGACACCCACACTGACTGCTGATGTTCTTGGTCTAGGAATTGAATGCAGTCAATCCCTCTGCCTTTAAACGCGTCCCTTGTGTTGTCAGAGGCTTCATTAAATTTGACGTGTTCCTCATTTACATGCAGTGGTTTTTAAAGGACCCATAAGTCATTTATACAAAGGTTCTTATTCATGTTATGAAACGGACATTATTACTGACACCTAGAGGCCTGGATGTTTCAGATATTCTGTACTAAATCGCTTTTAAACATGGCCGCCTCCATGTGGGCGACCCACTCTATTAAATATAAACTTGCTCATTTGAGGACTACAGAGTAATTTGATTCTTCTTCTCATGTGAACTGCACTGCAGATAAAATGTAAAAAAAAAAAATGCATAGTTGGTCACGAACAGATTTGAGTGTTTCTGCTACTGAGTGCTGAACGCTTGGTGAGCTGATGAAAACCTGTTTGCTGTAGAAAAAAATAAATATACAGGTAAGTTTTCTTTGCCATTTACACTTATTCCAGATGTAGTCCAACAGCCCAGACATGTTTGGAGTTGAAATTTTTTGTTTCATTAGTTTAGAATAAATGATGCAAACTGCTGACATTTCTAATAATGGAGGTCAACAGCAACCTGAACAGCCGTCATAATTACATCGTCGGGCTGCTCTCAACCTGCTCAAATTGCATTCAGGTCTTGATAAAAGCCTCACAGACTAGTTAATGTATTTTAGGACACAACGTGACTCATTGTGAAGTTTGAGTGGATAAAAACGTCACCACCACCACAGCTTCCTACCTGGGCGCAGTTTAAGAGGAGCTTTATGAGGATGACATTTATTTGCTAACCCTGTTGTCATCGCTGTTGATTTCTGTCCTCTCAGTCTAGTGTAAATGGAAAAAATGAGAATTTTATTTCTCACCAAACTATCCCTCTGTGCCACTGAAATGAGGTTCCAAAATGTACGTTGTTATTAGTCCAGAGATATCAGGCATGTAGTTGCTGGTGCCATGTCGGTATCAGATTTTGGTCTCCATCCCCAGCTGCATGCTACTTAAATGGAAATGATACATGAATCTAATACCTTATTGTGTCGTTCCAATAGTTACAGTCCCATACAGTCCTTTAAAGCGAGTAAATGCCTTGGCTAGCTTCACTTTGCTGATTCCTGTCTTCTGCCTCTCAGTAGAAGGGACTTTACATTCACTGTTCTCCTTCGTTTCGTATTCCAGCAGTCTCACTGCCTCCCTCTTAAGCAAATGAAGAGGGCGGTTATCACCGCACTCTGGATTTGTGCCCTGAGTTGACTGAGGTTTCTCCTAAGGACACCACCTGCGAGGGAGGGCAAGACCTAAGAAAGGAACATGTTAGCTGTAAACCTCTAACAAAGAGCACAGTTGTAAATCAGGGTCTCTGGCACCCACACAGTCCAGACCATCTGGACATCTCTGGGGAAAATGCTCATCAATAAATGGAAAATTATATTGGTCAGAACATGCAACAATGATTAAGCAATGTTTTGTTGGTTCTCATTTCAGCCTGCATGTCAGATTCAATATCAGTAACCTTCTGCTATAACAATAAGAATATTAGTCCCAGTACAATTGTTGCACTGTGGGTCATGGTATGTAAATGAATTGTATTATGTTCTGTAAGCATCCTGACCAATCTCAGGCAGTCCTGACGACTGTTTTGCTGTTATTGATCACATTCATTTGATCCAACAAATTTTGGTCAAAAAATGAATGCAGATTTTAACTTTCATGGTTTTATACATCAAGCGTTGGGTGTTTGTTATTGCAGACCATATCACAATTACAAAATATTATAGCATTGGACTATTTTGTCTGTGTAGTTCCACTGTAGCTATATGATTGATATTATCATGATAACAGCATTACTGTTGTTTTGTAATATCAGCAAAAAAAATCTAAGTGCACATGCAGTTCTAAAGTAAATGTTGTAAGACCTGATAACCATTTGTTAAACATTTCAGAACTGAACCTCCACTCTGTCCTGGGTGCAGTGTTACCATGAAACTTGAGCTTCACATTGTATTGATTAATTTAGCTAAGTGTCCAATGGCTAAAACTTCCTCCCTCTGTGTTATCTTGTGTAACGTTTCTCCTCTCCCCCCCTGCAGTATTTACTTAAGCTCTGTATGATGTTAATTTAACTAAGAATGTTATGCCGTCCTTTGAGAGTAGAGCACCAGGCTGCTCTCTTGAGTCTCTCGTGTTGTGTGCCGATCTGTTGGATATTGCGTGTTCTGGAGACTGTTTGGACAGCTGGAGTAGAACCCATATCTGACTGAAGGGGGATCTGAAGAAAAACCCAGACACCTGGCATGTTTTTACAGTAACGACACTGAAATAAGAAACGGGGTTTCCACGCTGCTATTGGTTAAGATGGGCATTGCAACTGATCTGGGTGGGAGGGGCCTCCTAGTCTTCCTAACCGTCCTGAATCCACCACAACATTTACCATTTTTACAAATTAAATATATGATTAATTTTTATTTTTTCTAGACCCCGAACATTTTTATTTCCTGAATTAGTGATGACACACTTGTCTTGCGTTCAGCTGAAGGCCTGAATCTTTGAAGGTTTTATTCCTTCTATTATGGTATTGAGTGTTTTACTAAAAACAGTGGTCGGCTGTTTCCCGTTTCTCTGTGCAGGTCTTCTGCTTGCGAGGCTCTACAAAGCTCCGGCTGGCGTAGAGTTTAAAAGGCCGGGGGTCATTTGCAAAACGACAGTTGCATCTCTCTTTCATTAGCATTCAGCTCTAGAACAGCTCTGGTGCTGAGCCGCTGATTGCTCTGCACAGCTGTTACGGAAACACAGAGGAGCGACAGCATCACCCAATATATGCAGTGTCATGCCTCCAGCAGGCCAGTGCTTCTCCCTGCATGACTGTCTCTCCACCCCAGCCTCCAGCAGGAGCCAGAGAATATGAAACGCACACACCCATCTCTCTCTCTCTCTCTCTCTCTCCCTCTGCCCCTCCCCTCTCTCCTTCCTTGCTTCCCTCTCCTGTTCAACCCATGCATAGAGAGCTCACCTTTCCAGCTTCAGCGCCATGGCTGTTCATATAGCCCTGTGCTGAGATGCTATGTGCAATCTTGTAGTTTCAGTGATAAAGTTGCCATTTTGACACCACTGGTTATCAGCCTCCCCCAAATCACTAAACAACTCCAAGCACATGTAACTGAACATGTAACTGAACATGAACTGTTTTAGTTGCTGCTGTAAGCAGTACAATATAGACCATGTTGATAAAGTGCAAGACAATTTATCAGTGCAAATTAAGAAATACAGACCATAGGAAAGGTTACACTTCTCAGTTATCTCAGTCGGATGTGGCTGATTTTCATAATGGAGCGTATAGTCGCCAGTGTTGGTTGAGGGGAGTGGAGGGCAGTGTTAATGCTCTAGTACTGAGAAACGCAAGTCAAGGCACTCACTCGTCTTTATGATCTTGAGCACAAGAAGAAACTCTTTATTAGTGTTTGTATTTTATAGCTGTTTCAGTGGTGTCTTTTCCAGCCGTGTGAGATTGCAGGAAGCTTGCGTTGTGTTTTAATGTCTGACATGTAAATACCCTACATGCAGGTATAGAGGCCTAATGCTTCAACATATGCTGTGAGTGTTTGTGCAGGTAATCATGCTAATGCTAATGTGAAAACCCCAGGGGAGTGCGTCTTCCTCCGCGCGCGTGCAAAAGCTGGGGAAATGCACTCTGGAGAATGAGACCAGGATCAGAAAAGGAGCAGAAACCAAGAGCGTTTGTTTTGGTTCGGTGACTAATGCTGGTGTTGCTATTGGAGACTAAACGGCACCCTCATCCTGCCCCTTTGCACAGACTGGATTTATTGTGTTAACAGACATTTGTGATGTCTTGGATAAGTTACCCCCCCCCCCACCCCCGGCTTCCGTCTGTGCAACAGGCCATTGACTTTCTTATGGTGTCCCTGTGTTAGGGTTAGGGTTTCATATATAAATCATCATACATCAAATGTATGATCAAATGTTTTTTATGTCTCTCAGGCCACTCGAGCACAACGTTGCAGAGTTCTCTTTGCTGTAGTTTTGGCGGGCCTGTTTCGCCTTGGTGTGAAACATGAGTCCTGATATCTTGGTGGATGTTTGCGGGTGGATAACATCAACCCTACGGTCTTCCTTGGTTCTGGTTTTTTTGCCTTTCTTCTCTTCTCCTTCAAGCTGCACTCTTCTCTCTCACGTCCTTTCCTTGACACACCTCTTGTAATTTCTCTGTCGCACTTTTTTTTCTCGTCAGTCATTTTCAGGAAGAGGTGATTCCCAATCATAAAGGTCAGTCATTTTTCTAGGAATTAGGTCGGGGAGCACCGTCGTTGTTTCTCTCTCAGCTTATAAAACCGCAAACCCCAGTGTGCAGTGTGGCGTGGCCTCTGCCAGAGAGTCCGGAAACATGAGCTGGGGCGTGCATGACTCGCAAAACAGCCTCATGTAAATGAGCTCGACACTGTGCTCTGAAACGCCACACTTCCCCTGAGCTTCCCGCCATGGCGCTCACATAAACCAGCAGAGCAGCTACTGCTGACGTCACGCAGTGTTTTCTTCTCGCAGGTGAATTCCAGCCTCAGTGCGACGTCAGCTCTAAAGCTGCAGGACTGTAAGATGTCGCGTCTCTGTCACGTCTCTGTCGGGACTGCCGCCGACACGCCGCGAGCACTTTGACCCCGGGCCGAACCGTGACGAGCAGGTGACTCTTGAATACCAATGGATCAGTGAGCGAATTCACAGAGGTGACGAGGAGATTTTCTGTGGGTTTCGCTGGCAAAATCCAGACTGTACATTTGTAACTGAGATTGGCTTTCAGGAAACCAAATTGGCTTTTTTTTGGGTTAGTTTGTTTTTGTAACATTTTTTAAAATCTGATTCTTCGCTCTTTAAGTCTGTTGTTGGGATTAGTGCTTGAGGTTGTCCTACCAAAGGAGGTCAATCTTTTCAGGTAAGTGTCATTATTTTGGCACAAAACAAGACAGATGTTCTGCCCTGAAAATAGATGATGTCATCAGGGACTTTGCCATATACCATTTTTTGAGTAATTGGATTTTCTGAGTGACGGATATCAAAAGACCATCAGAAGGGAACTGATCTGTTTATGTAGGTGGAGGTGTTTCTGTACTGTTTCAGCAGATACAGTAGTAGTTTCTCTAATCAGTGACATTTCTTGCCTGCTGAGCACATTGCTGGTACAGTCGTTCCCTTCCCCTGTTCTTTAGAGACGCTGATGTTGAAGCACACAGTCCTGAACAGTGTCATATTTCCTCTTTGTTTCCCAACTGTACTGTAGTTCCTGTTAAGTTTGTGGAGCCTGAATTTCTTATTATTTCCTTATTCAGCAAAACCCAGAAATGTTCTCAGAGCAGAAACAGACCACAGAAAACCATGTGATGTTTCCCTTTCTCTCATCATGTGTGCTGTGTTGTGAGGGGCTTTTGGACTATTCAGCATGTAACCCGATGAATCTTTTAGAACAGTATTTGCTAGATTCTAACAAGTGTATCGATCGCATGAGTTCACTTGTGGATAGAAGTCCTTTGAACCCAGCAGTACGCACACACACACACACACACACACACACAACGTTTGAGTTTGTCTCATTTGAACCTTTAAGTGAGATGATGATTTTAAAATCAAGGGCTCTCTCTCTCTCTCTCTTTTCTCTCTTTCTCTCTCTTTTCTCTCTCTCTCTCTCTCTCTCTCTCTCTCTCCTCTCTTTTCTCTCTCTCTCTCTCTCTCTCTCTCTCTCTCTCTCTCTCTCTCTCTCTTCCTCTTCAGAAATGTGCAGCAGATCCTCTGAACCTTGTAGCAGGTGTTATCTGAACTCTTTCTGTTTAGGATGTAAAAGAGCGTTTCAACTCTGGCTGAGCAGAGCCAGGGGGACGGGTTGAGGGTGTTCCTGGGGTTGGGGGCCCCTTCACAATAATGTTAAAGATCCTAAGAGACTTTACCCTTAATGTGTGAATGTCTTTTTCTCTAAGACACACTAGTATGGTATTCTCAGGTTTGCCTTCCACTGTGTGGACAGAAAGACATCTTCATTTTGTCATTTTATTACCTTGATTATTTGCATGGTAAAAGAGCCGTTGCCCTGAAACCTGTACGTCATGCTGCCTCCCTGAATATTGCTGACGAGCTCCTCCGGCGATGACTGGCCAAAGGGAGCTTGCAGCAGTGCTGAGGTGGTAAAATGACACACTTCTAATTTCATTTGATTTCACTAGAATGGATTATTGGGTTCATAGATGTGTGACTGAATTCCCAAACAAGCTCATGGTTCTAATGTAGTTCTGAATTATCTGCTTGCTAAAGTTAATCGGACCGTCCGTGCGCTAACTGATGTTGTTTGACTTGAGCAAGGCTGATCTCAATGCTCTAGCTACATTCTAATAATTTAAAGTTTGCTAAATGACCTTTCAGCGCTGATGATCTGAACCTCCCACAGGTGGCGACAGATAGAGTGGCGGGTAAGCTGAGTTCAACTCTTTCATGGGTGAAGAACTCTGTGTCACACACGGTCAGTCAGATGGCTAGCCAGGTGGCCACGCCCTCCTCGCTACACACCGCGGTGGGCTCGTCCGCCGTCTCGCTGACCTCCCCTGGCCTCTCGCCCTCGCCGCCCTCGTCCGCCCAGCTCAGCCCGGACGACGTGGAACTGCTGGCTAAGCTGGAGGAACAGAACAGGTGAGAGCCTCCTCCTGGGTCACCCGTACCTGGCTGTTAGGCTGGTGTGATGGTGACTCATTTTCTGGTTACAGGTGAGTGTCTTCTTTTGTTCTTTGGAGTGGAAGAGTCTATTAAACAGTGAAGAGTCTATTGAAGAGTCCCTGAAGTTTGTGTACCTGTTCAAACGGTGCTTTACCACCACTCTTACCAGTGACCAGTTTCACAATCATAATTTGTCAAAGTTGGCAAAATGATTATCGAGCTCCTATCTGGCTTGATACTGAGTAAGGACTGATGATACTGAGTAAGGACTGATGAGGCTTTCCTGTTACCTGCTCAGCATCGCCACCTGTATCTCCACGGCCCTGGACTGTTATTAATGATCACCAAGAAGTCTAGGACTCTTAAGAATAAGAATGATATACAAGAAGTATATACTTATTTCATTTTTCTTTGTATTTCTTTATCTATTAATCTTTTTAATACTGTTGTCGTGGTAACCGGTGTTGGCCAGAACAGGATGGGCTCCGCCCCCGAGTCTTGGTTCCTCTCAAGGTTTCTTCCTCCTGCTCTTGGGGAGTTTTTCCTTGCCACCGTCGCCCTTGGCTTGATCACTGGGACCGTGCTTTGAGACAACGACTGTTGTTAAAAGCACTATACGTGGAAATAAAGCTGATTTGATTTGATTGCATGTCACCCAGTAGTCAGCCAGCTGAATGATTTGTGAAGAAGGAGATGTTCTCCTCAGCAGGTGGGCAGTGTTACAGTGAAGCTAATAAGACAGGATTAGAAGCTCTGGAACGTTGGACTGATTCCAGGCTGAATACAGACGCTCCGTGTTGTCAGGTGGATGGTTGATTGCCGTTCAGAATTGTTCCTCTAACAGGAAGCAGCTGTTCCTGAGGCCGTTGTTGTTGTCATAACCATTAATTTGCGCGCTGAGTGCTATTCAGTGTTTAATTTGTGTGTTTTTGGTGTCGTCTAAATTTGGCCGTTTGTGGTGAGCATGAATAGTGAGTATGTCAGGCCTGTCAGAAATACAAGTCATTATTTTAATGTACAGAGGTAGTTAAATGCAAACAGCTATAGTGCAAAAATACTCACACCTTGTACGTAATACACAACACGTGCAGTATATTGTAAAAAAGCTCCCAAGCTGTGCTGGTGCTTTAGGACGGATTTGCATACTTGCAAACAGTGTGCAAACGGCATCCTTCCTATGGCGGCTTATTGTATGAATATTTAAAAAAATTATAATATTCAGAAAAGGAAAAGAAACCAATCCTCTGAATGTGTGGGAGGAGTAGTTTTGCTTTAATGCACTCGCTTCTAATTTTTCAACTGCCTTTGCAGCTTTTCCTCACATAATACAGGGCAGTCGGGTAAATATCAGCAAAGAAACGCTCGAGAAGTGCTTGAGGACAAACGTTTGGAAACCTGCTCTCCCTTCGGGATTGTTGTTGTGGCAAGAACACAGAGAAACCGAAACGGAGGCAGGGAGGTGCTTGGATGGAGCGTCTGGTCCTACTGCTGTTTCTCTGTGTCCTGAAGTTTGCCGCAATGTGGTGACCCGGCATTACCTTTGACCTTTGCTCTGACAAACATGACAGCAGGGATGCTGCTGAGGCCATGTGCCCTCTGACCCTGCGCACGGTCCGTGGTGAACGCTGCCCCGGACGCCTGCTGTGTCTAACTTGAATCTAGAGACTCTAACTTGGACTGCCCCCATTAAAACAGTACAATGCACTAACACGTGCGTTAAAGTCCCTAATGAACAGAGGCAGGGCAGACCTGACTTATGAAGTGCTGTATGCTGATCTTCTGAAGTCAGGTTTCTTATACTGATCCAAAGAGGAGGATGGGGGTGTCTGTCTGAAACACACATGAGTCAAACAGTCATCAGCTTTCTGCTCCCCTCAGCTGAAGTCTCTGAACCTGGATGTTAGTCAGAGCTGTAACTGCTTAGCAACCTGAAACCAAGTGCTTGAAGTGACAGTCTGCCTGCCATGTCTGATATTGGAGCAAGTAAACAAATGGTCCTCACTGGGCACTGACTGCTGCACACATCGCCAGGCTGCTCCTCTCTGTCTTGCTTAGAGGAAAGTGGGAAATGTTTATATATAAAAAATATATATATATAAAACTAATATATATATATAAAAAACTAAATATTTTAGTTGAACAGTATATGTAGTAATTTTTGTGTTTTTTTGTGTGTGTGTTTTATGTACCGTAGAACGTCAGGAGAGCGAGGTAGTTAAGAGGGCTGTGTAGTGTTCAGCTCCTTTTCGCACAGTGGATCCTGGATCAGAGGATTAGTCATTACACTGAATTGGGTTTTGTGAGCAGTACACCCACACAGAGCTGAGAGAGTGCCTGCCTTCCTGCTGAAGCTCTCTCTCTGCAAAAAGTAGGCTGAAGGCTCAGAGATCTGAGGAGAACCAAGGAGATCTGGGTAGATCTGAAGAGCACTGACTGCTTGGATTCCTCCCAAGAGTGCAAATCTGCAGCTACTGCAAAATACGCGTGCACACACACACACACATTTACACATGCGCAGATACACATACATTAGAAACATTTTGCTCTTTTGGGACGCAGGTTGAAGGTCTTTTCATTTTGTAGATAACAGTACGTGTGTGTGTGTGTGTGTGTGTGTGTGTGTGTGTGTGTGTGTGTGTGTGTGTGTGTGTGTGTGTGTGTGTGTGTGCGCATCTGTCTCTCCCTCTGTCTACCCCTCTCACTCACACAAACGTGTGTATGCTGTGTGATGGATTAGCTGCTGCCTCTCTGTCCACGCCACACTCACTCAGCAGTGAAGGTAGTGGAATGAAGACACCAGCATGAGCTTTACCTGGTGAGAACCTAATCGACCTCACAGCAGTGTGATGTGCCCACAAAGTTCTGCTTTCATAAGTATCGCAAGCTAAGCGTGTTGAGATCGGCCATGCCGTTAGCCTCTAGCAGGTGCAATGCTAAACAGCTGTTTGCGCATATCAGCGTGTTTTGTTTACTGTTTGTGTTTCCCTTCTCCTGACGGTTAGTCTGACTTCCATCTGTTGATTTGTGTCTGGATATTTAGAGACTTTAGCTGCTTGGAGCCTAGTGTGTAACTCGAGTACAAACCAAAGTCACACCAGTTATGTTTAACTAGCAGTGAATCATTTGCAGAGAGGCAGCTGTAATTGCAGGCAGAACTAGGTCACGTTTAAAACGATTTAGAAGCACTGAGTCACATGTCGATAGGAATGCAGATTTGTATTTATTTATTGATTTATTTGTTTGTTAATAAGTGTAAAGAAATGTTAGCACAAGGCTGAAGACCACAAAGGCATCTCCTGACTGCCCCATAACCCCCTGCTGTGAGAAGTGCTCTGCTTGCCCCCTGCTCTTGGGCAGACAGAACACCATTAAGAGAAGAGCAGCTGAGAAAGCCAGACTGATGCTGCAGAGAAACCAAACCAGCACTTCACCATGAATAATGTTTTTTTTACTATTATTATTGTTGAGTAGCGATGTTATTTATCACTATAGTGTCATGAGCCTAAGGACAATAATAAACTATATTTTTATTACAAAAAACTCTACAAACGAATGGTAATATTTTAACAGCCATTACATTATTAGTTTGATTTATGCTGGTGTCTCAGATCCCATTCCTCAGAGAACTAGTGAGACGGTCCACGTTTTCGCTCTGTCCCTGTACTCTGCCAGGTATTGCAGGTGTGCTCAGGTGTGACTGGCACGAGGACTGGCAGGTCTGAAGAGAAGTTAATCATCTCTTTTAACTGCAGTGTCAAATATGCACAGAAGGTCCAAAAAATACATTTATTTATTTATTTTCTGAATGTAACAGCCAGTTTTGAAAAACCATATACAGTTTTTCCAAGGGTGAAAAGAGCCCACATATTGTGAAGTAGCAGGAGGAATACTGACTTAGCAAAGTAGAATAGTAAGTTCTAGAATAAACGCTCTCTAGAACAAATCTTTAAAATAAAATAAATACAAATTTAGAGATTATGCAAATGAAGTAAAAGTACATTTACATTTATACAGTATTGAGTGTGTTTCAATAGTGTTTCATTACTATGAACAAGGTCCTTCCATTATTTGAAGTCGTTTTATTGTTGTTTTATTGTTAGATGGTCTTTCAGTCAGTGTGTGGTCTGCTGCTTCTAGGCTGTTTTTGTGTCGATGGAGCACAGCTTTTTGGAACAGTTTGGTTGTTAGTTCACATCCACTTTAGCAAATGGATCATAATCTTTAAATAAGATTATTGATTCTTACTGGCTCAGGATACTGAGCGACTATTTGTGTAGAAATGGATGAAACTGAGAAAATGGGTAAAATGGAACGTTTTGCGAGATGCATAGATAGTTTTGTTCTTTGCACTTAAATAATGTGTCTAACTTCCTCTGGACCACAAAATAATATTTCACTTGATTACATTATTGTCAGAGTTAAGAATGTAGAATATGTTTAGATAATGTGATCACATTAACGTTGGCACCTCTGTTTTAAGAGATAAGGTTTCCTTATCACACAGCTTTGCTCTAATAAGCTGCTGTGAGATCTGGCACACTGTTCTCCCCATGCCAGAGCCTCCCTGATCCTTGACTGTATGGCCTGGAAGTGCTAGCAGGCGTTCAGCTTTCACACTGTGGTAACGACTGTTTGGACCGAGCCGTAACTGGACACTGCTACACGAGGTTCAGAACCACGACATCACCTGCTGCGACTCGAGAGGCCTGGCTTTCGTGCTTTTTTCCAAGATCAGGTTTCCGTGGGGTGGTGTGTGTGTGTGTGTGTGTGTGTGTGTGTGTGTGTGTGTGTGTGTGTGTGTGTGTGTGTGTGTGCACTCATACTGATGGTGCGTGGGTGCTGAGCTTGGCCCATCTCAGCTGATCCTGGGTCAGTCCCTATCTGACACGCTGCCTTCCTGTTGGACCGTACAGCAGACGTGCTGCTAGCCTGCTTGCCATGTCACCAGTGGTAACATGTTACCTTCTCATCAATCATCTACATGCATGTTTGCTTCAGCAAAAGCTTCATGTCAGTTTCTGCTTGGTGTGAACATCACCATGTTCTTTTACTGATATATTTCTCATAAACAAGCCTGTGAACTGACTGCTTTTACTCTCCAGTCATGTCTTGATGTGTTTCCTAGGCCTGGAATAACCATGGTCATACTGATACAGTCCCATGAAGCGCTTCTCTTTGATCTGTAATGAGCTGTAATATTACGATGAAGGTTGTAAGGGAGTCTGTTACATAAGTTAATGCTCGTTGAGAGCCCTTAGAGGAGGAATGGAGGATTGTTCTAAGGATAGATTCAGGAATGCGACCCGCTAAGACTGCAGCAGACTCAGTAATGTGACTAGCTAATGAATGTTCTGAATGAATGAATGAATGTTTTCTTGTTCAGATTTCTTAGATTTTTTTTTTGCATGTGTTTTAGTAGATGGACCATCCTTCAGTCTTTATTTACTGGTGCTTTGCTAGTGTCTGATCATGTTGTCCTGATGTCTGCAGGAGTAGTTTACAGATGAATTTATAGATATTTCATTCATTGGCCAGATTGTCATGCATAAGAGTTGAGTAGACATTGTCGGCAGGCCATCTTCATCTGTGCTGTAAATATTCCTGTTTGATAAAGCCGTTTTCATATCAAAACCCTTACATTCTTTAGAATCTGACCTGCATATTTATTTGTTAGAAAGAGGTACAAATAGATTTTTAAAAAAAGACGAGCCTGATTAACTAGATTAGAAAGACGAGCCTGATCTCTCATAATATTTTGTCATGTGTGAAGGCAGTACCTAAACAGTCTGTCGCCAACCAAAGGGAAGGAAGTATTTATTTATTTATTTATTTATTTATTTATTTATTTATTTATTTTAATGCAGTCACACCCCCTTTCACTGCTAAAATATCTTTGCTTTTCCACTAACGAGGAGCTTCCACAGCTTCTGTTACTGTAATGAAGTCACCCTTTTAATGTAAAGTTTTGAGGACGAGATGCGTTCAGCACTTGTGTTGCTGTTGGCAGCCGTGATTTGGATGAGTGCTGGATTCTCTCAAAGCAGGGAGTGCAGCGCTGTAGAAATGAACAGGACACACACGGGTTAAGTACACGCGCTCATAAAGACGGCCGTAAACGCTCTTCCTCCTCTCCTGTTGTTGGTGGGGTTTTGCCCTGAAGGCTCCTGGAGACTGACGTCAAATCGCTGCGCTCGGTGAACGGCTCCCGGCGCAACAGCGGCTCCTCGCTGGTGTCCAGCTCCTCGGCCTCATCCAACCTGTCCCACCTGGAGGAGGACACCTGGATTCTGTGGGGCCGTGTGGTCAACGAGTGGGACGATGTGCGCAAGAAGAAGGAGAAGCAGCTAAAGGTAACAACAGGGGAGAAGAAGAAGTAGAGAAAAATAAATTTTATATATTTGTAGTGGTCTACAGGGGATGGGTAGGGAAAGAGAAATTGTTGTGGGGTTCTGCTGTTTCATCAACATTCCCTTTAGGGTTGCCGGGTGCCGGGCTCACTCTGCGTTGCCGGGTGCCGGGCTCACTCTGCGTTGCCGGGTGCCGGGCTCACTCTGCGTTGCCGGGTGCCGGGCTCACTCTG
>JAOXYF010000018.1:3076352-3088194 GCA_028565775.1 Sternarchorhynchus goeldii | reverse complement strand
ACTGAGTGGGTTTAGTTCAGGTTGGGACTGACTGAGTGGGTTTAGTTCAGGCTGGGACTGACTGAGTGGGTTTAGTTCAGGCTGGGACTGACCGAGTGGATTAGCACTTCACACTAACCCACAGGGACTGGAACATGCCGATGATGTAGTGATGATGTAGTACTGCGGAGGTTGGAGAGACGTTACCCTTGTCATCCATGTTCTGGCTGGGAATTAGCAAAGGCACCAGCTGCTCATAGTTACTCTGATCCATCATTTGGCAGAATATCTGGGGAGGATATAGTAGAATATCACTTGCTAATTGTCATTTGTGTGCTTGGTTTTTTTTTAGAGGAAGTTAAAAAACCGCTTTCAAATTTCTCAAGGGAATTTTTAGTCCAGAAACCTAAAGAAGTCAGCCAAATGTCAAGCTTGGACCTACACAAGAAAAATTGAGATGGTCTCTGTGTGCTTTATCAAAGGACTCCTACTGAGCAGCCTACGACTATGCTGTTTTAACAAAGAGGCCATGTGTGTTGGCCCCCCGCATCACTGAGGGATCTGCCCAGTGAGAGTGGACGTGGGTGGGCTCCACTCTCAGGAACTTTCTGGAATGTCCAGCTGTGAACCCCAGCAGTCTGTAACTGAAGTGCTAAAGTCCTCTTCAGCAGAGGAAGAGGAGGAATGGGGGGGCCCCCCTCAGCTGCGTTGTGCTAAAATGACTCCTGGCTCTGCTTAAAACATCTTTGACCAGGTTATATTTAGCATCCTCAGACAGGGTTATCATGGGTGCTCTTGGAAAATACCAGCAGGCAAAAAGCCCTTTGAAATGTGATTTGGTGATTGATTGATTGTTAGAAATATAGTAAGCTCCGTTAATGTAAGCTACTGAAATCTGCTTGAAGTAGGGGGTTCTGTGAAATTACATTGTCTTGAAAAGTATGTCGACAGATTTGATCCCAATAAACACTTGTGCTCATCACGTCTACTCTCCGTCACGCCACCTGATGTCCAAATAAATAAACTTGTGCAGAATGCATTTAGCCGTCACCACTGGCTGTAACCGTGGCATTCAGGATATTGGCCTTTATCCCTTATGCTTGTCTGTATACAGGAACTAGTCAGGAAGGGCATTCCACATCACTTCCGGGCAATAGTATGGCAGCTGCTGTGCAGTGCCCAGAACCTGCCCATAAAGGACCAGTACTCGGAGCTGCTGAAGATGACGTCGCCCTGCGAGAAGCTCATCCGCAGAGACATCGCACGGACGTACCCTGAGCACGAGTTCTTCAAGGAGAAGGACAGTCTGGGCCAGGAGGTCCTCTTTAACGTCATGAAGGTACACTTGAACAGCTCCTCTTGAAGGCTTGCTGTTTTGAATTCGTCCTCCTGATTTATCCTCTCCTCCTACCTCAGACTTCTCTGCTTTCCATTGTTAGCTTAGCAGGGCTAGAGAACTTGACTGTTGATCAGGACATCAATGGTTCAGTACCGGTTCTGATGGGTTCTGTGACTGCTACTGGGAAGCACGCTGACCTGGGTCAGGGCACTGCATTTGTGGTCACGTAATGAAGCTCCAGGAAGTTGCTTTGAAGGAAAACATCAGTTAAATAACTGAATGTCGGTGTAGTTGTAGTTGGTTCGAAGTGTTGTGGCCTTCACCTGAGCTTGTTCTAACAGTACAACTTCTTCCTGTAGTTGTTTGTATTCCAAACTACTGTAAATGTCCCATGCCATTGGTAAAGAAGGTGCTGGTGTGAGGATTTTTAGTAATTGAATCCTGGCTCTAAAATGAAAAGATGAGTGTTTTGGTTGCGCAGAGGTATTCATTAGACTGGCTTGGCTGGTCTCTGTAGCTGCAGTTCTTCGGTGTCCACAGATCTGTTTTCTGACTCTTGCACACTTCTAGTTATAGATTCTGCTGCTCAGCAGAGTAAAGCAGCCTGATCAGCGATTTTAGATGCACTGGTACAAGCCAGGAATAAATGCTAAACATGAAGATACTCTGAGACCTCATGTATTTAGTTAAGTATCCTTGTTGTCACTGGTACTGTAAGTTGGGACTCTCTACTGCCGTAGTGTTGGAATCACCTGCATGAGCAGCTCAGTGAAGAGGCCTCCTCTCATCGTTCTGTTAGTGGTGCTGAATTAAACCTTCGTGCCTGCTGACAGAGTCTCAGCCGATTCCTGTTTATTTCCTTTGAGTCCAGCCGATTCAGGGCATACGTGCGTTCGGCTCCTGGGGTCAGCTGATACTGTGCTGTATAAAACTCTCGCAAACATAGACCCAGAAGTGCTCACACAGCAGCAGGCCTGTCTGGCCGACACAATCACTGGGGTTATTTTGAGCTGTGATAAGTACATTTACAGATATAATAACAGTTATTAGGCTCTTAGAACATCTTTAGATGTAGGAACACTCACATAACATTCTGTATAGCTCTGATTACTCATTGGATCCACCACACTTGCACATCTATAGTTCATCAGTGGAATTATTTGTTGTATCCATAATTGTAGCGAGAAAAGCTGGATTGCTGTGACTGTATACAATGTCTGAGATTTATTTTACTCCACAAATCAAAATAACTCTTTATTTACAGCTGATTGGGCGACCAAATACAATGTTACCTGGGAAATCCCTGCCTCTGACACGCAGTCCCTCCTGAAGCAGTGTTTACATGTCCTTCTGTCTCACGCACTCATTTGAGGTCACTTCCTGTTGTCGCAGGCTTACTCGCTGGTGGACAGGGAGGTGGGCTACTGCCAGGGCAGCGCCTTCATTGTGGGCCTGCTGCTTATGCAGGTAACCATGGTCACCAGAAAATGAAGCATCATTTCAAACACACAGTTGCTCCTTTTTCCTATTCTGAGTTGTAAAGCTTGTTATCTGTATGGAAAGGCATGACAGAAATGTAACAAACAGACTTACCAATGTCTGTGTTATGTTATTATTTTTTTTAAAGTTTGTTAAGAAATGTTAGTCACCGCTGGTAACTTGGTGGATTTGTGTGCTGTTCAGATGCCAGAAGAGGAAGCATTCTGTGTGTTTGTGAAGCTGATGCAAGATTATCGTCTGAGAGAGCTGTTCAAACCCAGCATGGCTGAACTGGGCCTCTGCATGTACCAGTTTGAATGTATGATTCAGGTGAGTTATGACCGAATATATGATTAGGGCGAGTGTGGATTGAATGCGGTTCCAAATCAGTCCGATTTTCCTGTTAGATTCAGCCTCGATTCATTTAGGGATATTTAGATTTTTAGAGAGCGAATGTTGAAATTGTACAAGGAACACTCAACTTACATTAATAACATGAAACATGAATTAACATGAAAAATTAACCCAACACAGTTGCAATTAATGTTTATTATTATTATTATTAATAATAAACGTGTACAACACACAGCACTGTACATGTATTGTAAACATACACTTGTTTGTGATTATCTCACACTTTCACACAACTTCAGTGTTCTTGAAAAAGGTTTTGAATTGCCTTTTAAAGTGCAACTCAAGTTTTTTGTTAAAAGCAGTCATGTAAAACCTTTCACCACATCTCCAGCGGCGGTTTTATATCAAGCTCGCTCAGTTCCCTCTCACTCGTGCACAGTGACAGCAGAGCTGAGATTAACGCTCGCCTCTCCAGGACACGTTCTGCGCTAATCTTCACTGCGCTAATCTGACCAGTCGCCACGTTGGTCACCAACTTGTGTTCAGCAATCCCAGTGTCCTTTGCTTCTCTTTGAGTTTGTGGCTTGTTGGAGTGCCAATGATGACACAATGGCGCGATGCGGCTACTCGGGCAAACCACCACGAAACAGGTGGAACTCTGAGAGCTGCCTGTGAGGCTGAATCGGTGCCTGTGAGGCTGAATCGGTGCCTGTGAGGCTGAATCGGTGCCTGTGAGGCTGAATATGGGCAACAAGGTGGTTAATTACACACCACAGATCATGTCTGTCATGATAGCTGGATCTTTGCAAACTCCCACTCTTGCATTTCCTCAGACAATAGTTCTGTTAGATTACTAATTACTGACAATAGTTCTGTTAGATTACTAATTACTGACAATAGTTCTGTTAGATTACTAGATTACTGACAATAGTTCTGTTAGATTACTAGATTACTTGCTGTGTGTCTGTTCAACATGAGACATGGGCCTCCATTTGTCATTGATGTTGTGCCATAAGTGTTGGGTACGAATCCGTTGCTCTGGATGTCCATTTAGTTAGGACGAGTTAGGACTGGTTGGGACGACCCTCTCTGTCGACTGAAGTGAAGCTGCTATACTGCTTTTCACATCTCTGTATAATTTTAAAGATTTATCTCGGGTTTATAAGAATCAATATCAAATCATTCAAACAAGATTTTAAACCCATCCCTGGTGCTGACTGTATGACTGGGGACGAGTACAGACTAAATGGAAGATTAGGATGGTATCAGATGTATCTGTTCTTAAAAGCATGTTATGTCCAGGATTTTGCAGATTTTATGCAGATTTTAATATTAACAGATTTGGTTATAATATTCATCTACCATAAGGTTTTGGTGTTAAACGTTGAATATATTGTGTTATTAAAAAAAAACTTCTACTGTGAATTAGTATCTTCCTAAGAGGTGACTGTGGGATTGACGACACTCTTCTTGGATGTCTTTCTTCCCGTCAGGACCAGCTACCTGAGCTCCACATACATTTCCAGGCCCAGAGTTTCCACACTTCCATGTACGCTTCATCCTGGTTTCTCACCATCTTTCTCACCTCCTTTCCTCTGCCTGTTGCAACCAGGATCTTTGACATCTTCATGTGCGAGGTGAGGAGATGGTTACACACAGCAGAGCCCAGCAGTCGGCTACGGTTTAGTATTTAATATAATATTTCAATGTACTCACTCACTTTTACACGTATTTCTTTAGTTTGTAAGGCTACATGCTGCTCTTCACTGTGAGCTGTTTGAAGTTCATGTCAAAATATGTATAATGACTGCCATCTGTTGGTTGAACAGGGTCGTTGCATATACTTCATTCATGTTTGCTGGTGTGATTGCAGGGCCTGGAGATAGTTTTCCGTGTGGGCCTGGCCATCCTTCAGATGAATCAGGCAGAGCTCATCCAGCTGGACATGGAGGGCATGTTACAGGTTTGTTACACTACCAGTTTACATCCAAATTTGCTCCACTTCTCACCTACCAGATCTGTCACCTACCAGGCTCAGCCAACCATGTTTTTTAAATTATTATTATTATTATTATTGTTTTATAGCTTCCCCAGATTCCATCTGTTTTTCGGTCAGTAGTCTATTGTCTCTGTTTTCAAATTTATCTGAAGTGGAACTTGATTCACCTTTCAGACTTGATAGTTTGAACGTGCTGAAGGTCCATTACTCCACCCAAAGCAGAGCTGGCTCACTGCACCTTGTTTGTTCACCATGTTTTTTCCCCTTTACTGTACATTTAGGATCTCAGTTGAGAGGACGGCGTGTAGAACAGTTGTAACTAATTTCTGCTGTCTTGTAGTATTTTCAGAAGGTCATTCCTCACCAGCTGGATAGTGGACCAGACAAAGTTATCCAGGTTGCTTACCAAGTGAAGTACAATGCCAAGAAGATGAAGAAGTGCGTATGCCATCTCTGGAAGACATGCAGCTCATCTGCATCTGATATCTCCAAGAGTTGATATGAATGTGTGAAATTTGAGAGTTTTATATTATTCATTTGTAGGTTGGAGAAAGAGTACACTACCATAAAAACTAAAGAGATGGAGGAACAGGTGGAGATAAAGGTGAGACTTCAGGGGTTATTTTTGAATGCTTTTTTTAAGATTTTTCTGTGGTATCTGTGCTTTCTGTCAGACGTTCTTATTCTGCTCATTGTTGATGGCGACCTTCCACATTACAAAAAGGATCAGCATAGATGTGTACAAACCAAAGGTCATGTGGGATTGTTGCTGTGACTCATAATTTGGTCGCTCTTGCTTTGCAGAGACTTCGCACTGAGAACAGACTGTTGAAGCAGAGGATAGACACCCTGGAGAAAGTGAGTGCTGCGTGTTTCACAGGAGGGGAGGAGCCAAGCTCTGTCTGTCAAACCGTTTCACACCAATCAAACTCATATTCAAGCTGACTTCATCTCTGTCCATTTCATGACGCGTCTCTCTTGCTAACCGTCGCTCAGAGAGAGCACGCGATCACGTACTAACATGGATCTGCACTACCAGTAACAAACATACTTACCAACTAGGGCTATCAGTACTGACTAGCAGGTGTGTACCGTGCTTCTGGTGTGTGTTCGTTCAGGTAAGTAAAGCTTAGATGGCTGAGCACCTGTCAGGCATGTTGGTCATTATGAAGGGCTCCTCCGGTCAGTACCACTAAGTGCCTGGTCGTGTCTGAGATCCATGACGCAATCCATGAAAGCAGCATGCAGTGTTGCATGCTGGGATAGCCGTCGCTCGGCCCGTGCCTGTGTTGCTGTGCATGACGGAAGCGGCAGAGTCGTTTGTGCTGGTTCATCAAGACGGAAGGAAGTGCCCGTCACCTCCAACGCGTTTTCCTTCTGGTCCATCCCCCTAACTTCCTGCATGAGGCGCATGTTAACCTAATTACTAGCCCCCCCCAACAGACACCCCCACTCCTAACCAGGCCACCTGTGCAGACGTGGTAAAAGAGCATGGAGACCATGTGAATGTAGGAGTAGCATCTGTTCCCTTCACTCACAGACTCTTTATCGTTTCCTGCGTCTTCTGCTCTTCCACTGGAGTTTCCTGCAGGGGGCGCTGTTTTGCTACGTCACTGCTGTCATGCTGTTCCACACCCCGGTCGCCGCGTCCGGACTCCACCGCTGGTCTTTTTCTACCCCAGCTTTCTCTGCCATTCTGCACAGGCTTTTCAGACGTTTGGTTGTAGCGCTTCCATAACACAAAAACCATAAAACTTAATAAAGCCTCAAGTTGGGGAGGAAAAAGAACAGATTACTGTCAAATCACTTTTGTTTGTTTTTGCACTTCTGTATTGTGATATTCTTTGATTCTCTCTCTCTCTCTCTCTCTCTCTCTCTCTCTCTCTGTGCCCTTCATTTTTGGATTTTCTGTTTGTAGGAAAGTGCTTCCTTGGCAGATAGATTGATCCAGGTATCATCTTTACTCTTCTGTCCTCCTGCCTCTCTTCTTTCAAATTACGTTTTTCTACTTACTTGGGCAACTGTCCAGTGATTTGAATGTTTTGGATTCATTGGGAGAAACAGAGAGGGGTAAATAGTACAATTTCAAGATTCCAGAACATCCTAATCGACTGGCCTGTGTCCAAGAAAAACCAAGATAAATCTCAGTGAATCAGACCTTGAATGTTCTGCCTTATTGCTCTTTTCACTTTGCATGCTTGGGATTTACTTTGAAAACTGCACTTTTTAGGGAATTTCAGTTTGATTAACAAAATAAGTCCTGCTCATTTTAGATGCAAAAGAACAGTATTTTAACCCTTGCCTTTAATCTTGATTGATGGAATCATCTCCCCTTGAAAATCACATGATCTAGTATTTTAAAAAAGAAAATCTGCGAAATCAACTCTGCGATCGTCTAACCAGATGTATTATCCCTGTAAAAACTGCTAACCGCATGTTGGCACTTCACAACGTCCACTTAGCTTAATGCTCCCGCCCCGCCCCGCCCCGCCCTGCCCCGCCCACTTGGTTCATCTCGCATATTGTCCGTGATTGGTTGCGTCAGGGTCAGGTGACGCGAGCACAGGAGGCGGAGGAAAATTACCTGGTCAAGCGGGAACTGGCCACAGTGAAACAGCAGAGCGAGGAGGCCAGCGTGCAGCTGGAACAGGCCCAAAGCACCATCAGGCAGCTCCAGCAGCAGCAGCCTGCGGTAAGGAATGCTCACAGACAGCGCCCCCTATGGGACAGGAGGACTGATCAGAGCCTGCTGCTTGGAGCGAGAGAAAGAGATCAAGGGGATCAAAAAAAAATCACATGGCACTTACAGGTGCTTTTAAACACCTTTTGCAGGGAATCATACAGTGTTGCCTAGCAACACAGTGGTAGAAATGGGAATGGCAGTTCTTGTAATGATTTGGTTCATTTACATGACTGCAGATTGGAACGCAGTGTTTGGAGGAGAGTGCTGGTCATTTGCATGCTTGACTATGCTAAATAGCCTCATGAATATATATATGAGCGAGCAATACGGTGAATGGTGTTAAGGAGACGAACAGTCCTGCTGTGTGATGCTGGAATCTGACTGAACAATACATGCCTTCTCATCATAGAGACCATAGAGAGAATTATATCTCCTCATTTATTTATACATTTTATTTATTCCCTTTTCTTTGTATTTATTCACATGTATTCTCTTATTTATACACAGGAATGATGTGATAATGTCCTGACCTGGTAAAACAGTGTTGTGTGTGATGTTGCTTTGTGAATTTCTGAGTGAGGTGTGTCTTATTTGATCTGCTTTTTGCAGTTGGGGCACCAGAATTTTAGACTCTCTTAGCAGCTCCTGACAGATTTTCCAACCAGAATCGCCTGAATTCATTTGTGAATATGAAACCATTGCAATAAGGTGGTGTTTGTTTACCTTTGCACTTAAACGAGCTGTGATGCTTTGCACAACAGCTCCAGCAGCACAGAGGTTGATGATTTGGCTGCGTTTCCATACTGTGAAACCGGCGTGGTGTGTGTGTGATCCTCTTCCTCTCTGTGCCTGTAGAAGGGGAACCCACGCTACTCAGAGGAGTTCATCCTCCAGCTGGAGCGGGAGCTGGTGCAGGCCCGACTCAAGGAGGCAGAGACCCAGTGTGCCCTCAAAGAGATGCAGGACAAGATCCTAGACATCGAGAAGGTGAGCTTGACGTGGAGAAGGTATGACTGATGTGGGCCGGACGTGGAGAAGCTTCACGTTACACCATGTGAAGCTTCTCCAGCACTCTTTACCCAGCTAGTGGTCCATTTACATATACGCTTTCAGATTTCTTTTCAGGTTTATTTCATTCATTTTATTTTGATTAATTAATTAATTAGAAAAAATACAAAAAGTGTGTCTTTCACTTTTAAAGTGTGTGTGTGTGTGTGTGTGTGTGTGTGTGTGTGTGTGGCAGAGGAACACGTCTCTCCCGGATGAGAATAACGTGGTGCGTCTGCAGGAGGAACTGATAGGTGTGAAATTGAGGGAGGCTGAAGCACTAACGGGTCTCAAAGAGCTCAGACAGCAGGTGCAAGACCTGGAAGACCACTGGCAGGTGAGTACATGCGCTCCAACGATGACGAGCTCTCGCGCACACACACTCACGCTCACTACCACGCCTGCATGCACACACGCTCTTTGATGGTGTGCTCTGTAGAGGCACTTGGCGCGTACAGCTGGCCGCTGGAAGGACAGCCCTCGGAAAAACACGACGAATGAACTGCAGGATGAGCTGATGACTGTACGATTGAGAGAGGCGGAGGCTCAAGCTGAGCTCCGGGAGACCCGGCAGAGGCTACTGGAGATGGAGACACAGGTCTGACCGATCTCTCTCTCTCTCTCTCTCTCTCTCTCTCTCTCTCTCTCTCACACACACACACAGTCAAAGCACAAGTATTCTTGTATTAAATGAGCTCAATCACTTGCATAATCTCTAGAGTGGTGGCTTTCAAATCTTTTAAACCACATTGCCCCTCAGAAAATATTTGCCTGTTCACGTAGTACCATTAAACCGAATCTGTTTTATTAAAAAAAAATATATATATATTTTCTACCAGCAGAGGGAGCATGTGTACCACCAGTGGTATGCTACCTTGTTTTGAGAACAAATGCCATCTTTCTCAACCGGGCTGCTGTCATCAAAACACATACGTTCCTGACATAATATAAAGAATGAAAATTCTTAAAAACAATAGTTCATCAAAATGAGAGCGCTCTTTCCCCAAGCCTTGTCATCAGCGCGGTGTTACGTGTATGACCTCATAAACTCTGAGGTAAATAATCTACAGTAGTTACTTCATCGTGACATCAAAGTATTTACTGAAAAGCCTTTGAAACAGCATGTATGTACAATAACTACTGTAGTTTGTTTTTCTTTGCCGCGTGATTCGTACGAGAGTGTTGCACGAGCCACAAAAAATGCAGCCGACAAGAACAAGTCATGATGTGTACTGAAGCGTCAGAGAGAGAGAGAGCGCTAGATGCTAAGTGCTAGTGGTTGAGGTGGTAGCTACGGCCGACGACCTACACACGTCACAGTACTGCCATGCAACAGAATTCCAGTTCCACAAGTAGCAAAAGAAACCCCCTGTCAGCCTGTACAAATGAAAGACGGATCAGTGACGCGTCTACAGATTAGAAGATGTGGTTCTGGGAAAAAAATAAGACTGGGAGAAAAATGTTCCTTACAAGTCAAGGAATGGACAGATGTCAGTGGCCACTCTCAGCTCTTAGCAAATGTTCGATTTGTAAATGGTGACCATACCAGAGAGAATGGTTTTAATTTGCAAAGCAGAGCCTAACGAAACGACCAGACAGGAGAATTATTGTGAGACAACTGAGTATGTAGAGCAGGCAGGATCAAGTTGGAAGAACTGAATGTATGTCAGTGCTGGTGCCACTGGGTCAGTAGTGATGTAAACTCACACTCTGGCAATCCTTTGTGATATTTTTTCCCCCTTGTTTATTGAAACGTTCAAACAGCAGCGCACTCTCTGACTGTCTCTCAGCATCCCAATGTTCTCGGTGAGAAGTTTAGTCAGTATTTCCCATCAATGTGTTTTGCTCAGTTTTTCAGGGTTCATGACCCTAGGAACATTGTTTAAGAGACCCGTCACTGCTGACACAGGAACCACTGGGAGAGATCAGTGAAGATCACATATTAAAAACAATGTTTCATTTTTGTTTAATTACATAGTAATTAAATTATTATTGAATAAATGTTTTATTATTACCCCCCATTCTTTCTTGGCTGGGGTGACTGGAGGGTATATATTTCTTGTTGTAATAGTAATTAACCGTTTAAATCTCTCAGTTTATGTATACTTTAGTGTTCCAGAACATTCTGATTGAAGTGATGAATTCTTCATGAGTTTGTCATAGATTCTGCAGTAACGTCTCGCTGGCCGGGTTCAGCTGCCTGATTCTATCAGGATTCAAGAGTTCCTCATTTGAACTGTTGACCCACTGCAAGGCTTTTGGACCTCCTGGTCTTTTGGCCTTTTTACATCCTCCCTTGGCTAAGCTGGAATTTGTCTGTCAAGGCCAGTGCTAACTTTGGTGTTTCCACGCAGAACCAGATCCACAGCAACCAGCTGCGGCGGGCAGAGCAGGAGGCGCGGCACCTACAGGAGCGGCTGCAGATCTTGACCAATCAGAACAAGACATTACACAGCGAGCTGCAGGAGGTCAAGCGCAAGCAGGCCGAGATCGAATGCAAGGTTAGCGATGCTTGGGCATGTTCGGGGGGGGGGGTGTGCTCACAGTGCTGTGGCCTCTGCTGTGATGGTGCGCAGGGCACAGCAGACTTCACCATGTTGTGTGAAGGTCATGCTGATTTGTCATCTGTTACTGATTCAGTAAAAGGTATCTTATCTGGGGTGACAGTCAGCAAACCCACTCCTGTAAAGAGGAACCTGTGGGTGCTGTTTTGAGCTTCTGTAATGAAGAGATAATTCTGTCTCTCTCTCTGTCTCTCTCTCTCTCTCTCTCTCTCTCTCTCTGTCTCTGTCACTCACTCACTCACTCACTCACTCACTCACACTCTCTCTCTGTCTCTCTCTCTCTCTCTGTCTCTCTCACTCTCTCTCTCTCTCTCTCTCTCTATCTCTCTCTCTCTATCTCTCTCTCTCTCTCTCTCTCTCTCTATCTATCTATCTATCTATCTATCTATCTATCTATC
>JAOXYF010000018.1:3054523-3073275 GCA_028565775.1 Sternarchorhynchus goeldii | reverse complement strand
CCCAACACCGAGGTGTTACCACAAGGTCTCAAACTTTTACACTCAATATCTCAACATTATTTGCACTTTAAGTATCAGCACAGTCACCGTGCTTCTAGAGGCTGGAAGTAGTAGCAGAATTAGTCAAGATAAATCTGATACTTGCGTTGATTCTTGAGAGGCTGTTTCTCTGAAGTGTGATCACCATTTTTTTTCTTTACCTCAGTGAATAAGTTTGCAATTCGTGTGTAAGTTCACCGAAATGCTGGAGAAGCAATGCGTCTTGATGCAGATGCTTGGCTGTTGCACCGATTCTGTAGATGTGGTTTTGGTTAGCCACACTTCTCTGTGCCCTGATAGCTGTGGGCATAAGAGCCTGATTTACCACGTCATGCAGCCCTGCAGCCAGATTTGGCTCAGCAAGAACAAGTGTGGAAACAAGAGGGCCGTCCTGTCGACATGTCCTGCTCGAAGACTGGACCTTTGGCCACGTCTACAGAGTGCGCAGATCGTTAAAACGTTTCCAGCCCGTCAGTCATTAAAACATGGCTCAGAGCGAAGGATGAGTTCACCGTTTCCATGTGACTTTCGCTAGTAGACCACATCCTAGCCCAAACCAGTGTAGGCTGTAAGCCATAAAGCCTCAACAGGTCACCAGCTGCACCTCCCACACCTAAACCACGTGTTCCTCTGGTGGAAAACTCCAGGTCTGTGATGGCGCCACTTGGCTGCGCGGACGTGCTCTGAGTCACCTCAGACACAGCTCTGTCTGGCTGGAAAGATCCCTTTCAGAATGAACTCCTGCGTCTAACACCAGTACGCCAACTCGGTACATGACGGCTGAAGGCCTCTGGGCCTCTGGGTGTTCTGTATCGCTCTCGCCAGCTGAAAACTCGCATCCACATGCGCTGGTTTCATGAAAATGTGTTCCGTGGCCCTCAACGAACGTGGACAAAACATGCTTTCCTTTACACAGTAGTGAACCGTGACCCCTGTACAGTGTTCAGCATCATCACACAAACACCCTGCAGAGTGCTGTCGTTTCATTTTATCAGCAGTTTTTCTCTGCTGACCAAAAACAGCAAACCAAGGGTTTGAACGTCTCGTTCTACGAAGACTTTGCTGCTGTAGCTCTTGCTATCTTCACTGCCATATGTGAAACCACTTCCTATCAGCTTTTAGATACTTACCGAGTTAGAATCAAAGCAGACTTTGCTTCTGTGCGAACATAACATTTAAACATGCAACAGAGATTTAGCTGCACTGTGATCGTTGTACACAGAGAGTCCAGAGGCTTCGATCTAGGGGAATGTGCATCGCAAAGGAAAACTCATCATTTGTGTTGAACGTGTAGGTAGGTTTACACAAATCGCACCATGTTGTCATGGCGCCCAAAGGCTTTGTTTTTTTTTCTGTGCCAACCATTGATATTTAGAAAAACAAGACCTCACACAAGTTTTCCCCATCTGATATACTGATCGAGTAACTACCAGGGTTGTTTTTTTGTGTGTTTCAAAGGTCAAAGTCTTTCAAATCTTGGTGAGTTACTTCTGGACCTTCTATACCGAAGTCCAAACCAGGCCTGGAAACCAAACAGAATAGTAATGAACTTTATGGGGTGATGTGAAGGAAAACTGAGACTGGCAGCCAAATGCATCACAACTTTCACAGGTTTTTTTTCTATGAGACTCTGAGTAAGCATAGGCTTAGTTATACAGAACTATAGAACTATAGCTGCACGAGGGGAGGTGTGTGTGTGTGTGTGTGTGTGTGTGTGTGTGTGTGTGTGTGTGTGTGTGAGAACAACTGGAAACAGTAGAGTGTTCAATTAAAATCTCCCATCATAGTTAGTTATCCTTTGTACATCTAATACCCACTTAATAGAATCAGGTTGAAAATCTCTGAGCTATAAATGTCTTCTGCTTCTGTGGTTTGCTGCTTCAAACATAAGTGTTTTGTTTCGGGGCACTTGAGTTCGGAAGCCCGTACTTGGAGCTGTTTGCCCTCCCAGTCTATGGTCTGCCACCTGCTGACGTTGCCAGCTGAGTGTAAGGAAGTCTGCTAACTACCTTCTCCTTATCACTGGGCCCTGGGACTGCAGGGGAAAACCTCAAGCAAAACACTGGTGCCTTCAATCTCATCATCTCCAGCCTATCAGAAGCCTGCAAGCCCTGCTGCAGGCCATACGAATCGAAAACACCCTTTCTTACTGTGTGCGCACATGCGTTTTGCTAGCACTGACCTCGTAACACCCTAGCTGTTGGGTAATACTGTCCCGTCTTCCTCTCCATTCTCTCTGGATGGCAGAAGCAGCGTTGAATGACCGAGTTTCTCGTCCTTCCTAGTTTGTTTGTGCTGGTGGGTGTGTGTGCGTGTGTTGTGACTCTGACTTTAGTGGTTCGTTATGTTGAAGGTACAAACACGACGTGCGCAGCCTGTGTGAGTGTCGGTTTAGTGCTGTAGTTGGGTGGCTCCCCAAAGGGTTCAGGGGCATCAGGAAAACACTCCTGTTCAGTAAACATCCCCACGGTGTAAACACCTTCCTGTGGTGTGAACACCCAACACCCACCCACACTGTAAACACCCGCTGGTGTAACCCCCCACTCCCCAAAACACACACACACGGTAAACACCCTCCCCCCCTTTGATGTATCACACACATATACGCGCACACACTTGTCCAGGGGCAGGACTGAGGCAGCTGAGCTTCTGCACTGGCAGCTTGAACATTAGTTGCAAAGCAAAAATATTGTTGTCCACTCCAGCTGTGAAGAGAATTCAGTGTAGTAGTCAAATGAATGGTCTGTCATCTTTATAGTTGATAGATCATTTGACTACATGCCAGTAAATTCTGGCATTTTCTTAATATGGCACCATTTTCATCTTTGCCTCTGCTGTACTGGCCTGCTGTGAGTTTACTAAACTCAACATGATCTTAATGTGTGATGCTTAAGATTGTATTACAGTTCACAGAGGAAAATTACAAGTCTGAACTACCTATGAGTTTATCAGTGTTGTTCTAGTAGTGGTGCTGGTTGAAAATGAAAACAACTTGTATTTTACCTTAAATCACCTGCCTCTCTTGGATCTGGTCCTCCTATAGAACAGGTTCCATGATATGTCTTTGCAGCAGCCATGACTAAATCCACGTCATTGGGGTTTTTTTTTTTCCCCTCCTTGCCTCTTTAGAAGGAAGAAGGGAAGGTCAAAGGGCAGCTGAACAACACAGACTCCAGCCAACACATCAGAGAGCTGAAAGACCACATAGCAGAGCTCAGCCAGGAGGTGAGGTGCTCTTTACTCATCCAGGAACACGATGAGCTGCTCCAACCTTAAATACGGAATTGAAAGAAATTGATCTGCTTTTATTGTGACAAATATACAAATGAACAAAAGCACCTCTATTTTCCCAAATGTTTCCTTCTGCAGCCTGTTTTCCCTGTAATGTGTTTCTGTCTCTTATTTTCCCACACACTGTTTTTTGTTGTTTTTGATCTCTAAGCTTTTGTGTGGTTTTGCTTGTTTTAAGGTTTTGTGAGCGCTTTGAACAGATTTGAGAGCGTATTTAGTAGTGCTGTTCAGAAGTGTTAAACTACGCCCTGCAAAATCGCGCTTCCTGCACGAAGGCCGTTTGGTGTGCCCGTACACGCCCTGTCACCTTCCATCTCTAAGGTTTAAATATAGTTTTTTATTTGATTGACATATTGGCAACTTTAGCAAACATTTCAGTACTTCACCCTGATGTTCGCCCCAACTTTGGTATTGGAGTCACTTTGGTATACCCAACTTTGGTATTTTTTGGTAGGACCAGGTATTTGTAGGTCCCTGTGTATTTGAATGCTGGAGTTCACACTTAGGTTCGCTAAGGTCAGCCTCACAAAATTTGCCACCGTCATGTCCTTGTGGAAATGACTGTTGATAGTATTTACGGTAGTAAGCCTAGTTCCCTTTCTTCGGGTCAGGACCCTCAGGTCAGAGTTCACAGATGCCTAATGTCACTCTAAGGTCACATTGATCCAACATCCTGCTGATCAAGACACGCTCTTAGATGTGCTCAACTAACTTGGTTGATCAAGATTGTTGGTAACATCTACATTTTAACACCAGGTGTGTTCAAACCAAACTCTGCAGGGCTTTACATCTGCAGGGTCAAACAGGCACACCTTTTAGATTCATCCTTCACAATCTAAACATGGTGGAAAATCCACATTTCTTCTCAGTTTACTCGTCATTGTTCATTACCACCTGTTTGTTGGGTCTCCGTTGGCTACCTGCCTGGGAGGATTGTGTGTAGCACACACTGCCTCTAAAATGGGCTTGGAGGGGCACTGGCAACAGGAATCATTGCAAAGATGCTTTCAAGAGAGCAGTAAATGCACAGTCTTCTATGGCTTTGCATGGAAGTATAGAACAAGCTCTTGCTCTAATGACCTATATTTTGGAATCTCCATTTAAAACTCTGCTGTTAGATAGTAGATTATGGTTTAGCTCTAATATTGTATAGTTTGTTTAGTAAGACTTGTCACCTGATTACAAGCTTCCTGACTATATCAATTGTTTGTTCAGGTAAGCAGTGCATTATATCAGTCATTAACCCGACTGAAAGTACAGATAATGACTGATGAAGGTTCCAAATGAAGGTTGGTATGTTGATCCTTCTGTGAACCCATAATTATGCACATTTATGCCCCTTTCACCCTGTTGCAAAACCCGATTGCCATCCTCATGGTAAAATGATTATGAGAAACATTGGTTGCTTCTTTTGTCATGTTTGCCTGTCAAATGAGTATAGTGGGAGTATTTTTAGTGGTAAGTTCTGTCTTTCAGACACTGTTGTGTTTTTCTCAGGTTTAGCCAACTGAAACAAATACACATGAATCCAAAAAAAAACTGTCTTGAGCATGAGGAAACTTAACAGAGAACAGAAAACAGAAACTGCTTCATTGATTTACATTGGAGTTTGGAGGATATAGTGAGATTTTTCCCTCTTCTTGAAAAACAAAAGGTCGGTGTCTTGTGGTTAAACTGCAGTATACTAAATCATTCACTGGGTTCCTCCTGACTCCCTATCACCAGAGCGCAGCGGGCGGCTTTAACCCAGAACCCTGGTGTTTCCTCTTTAGCGCCAGCCGTCTCAGCAGCAGTAGATTTCTGTGACGAATTTAAATGCTTGTGGTGAGAGTGTTAGAGAGTGAAGAATTATTTAAAAGATGTGTTAAAAATATTTCGTCCCTTTCGACCAGGATTAAACAACATCTCACTCATTTATGCTGTTTATGGTAATTTGGTTTGACTAAGACACACTCACACACTCACACTCACACTCTCACACTCACACTCACACACACACACACACACACTCTCACCTCACACACACTCACACACTCTCACACACTCACACACACACTCTCTCACCTCACACACACACACTCACACACACACGCACTCACACACTCACACATACACACACTCTCTCACCTCACACACACACACACACTCACACACACACACTCACACACACACACACGCACTCCCTCACACACGCACTCCCTCACACACACGCACGCACTCACACAATTTATTTATGCACACACACTCCAGTGAGTCACAATAATAAAAACATCATTGATTATTTTATTACAGTAGTACTTGTGAAGGGGTGAGGAATAGTAGGTAGCAAAGGTGCAAACATTAAACCCTCTGAGCATATTTGACGAGGGTTAGGATGTAACGGCTTAGATAACTGGGACAGAACATCTCCAGAACCACAAAATATGCAGTGAGTAGCATCTGCTTACTGATGCATATGGGTTGCAAAGGATTCACACCACTGAAGAGCTGCTGTAGCACAACCTGCTGATAAAGTTAATTCTGGCTATGACAGAAGTGTCAGAACAAAGTGCATTGCGGTTTGCTACATATGGGGCCGTTTAGCTGCAGATGAGCCAGAGTGCCTGTGCTAACCAAGAGCTCGTACAGTGGGCACGTGAGCATCAGAACCGGACCATGGAGCAATGGAAGAAGGAGGCCTGGTGTCATGGAAACCTTGGGTCCTGCTGTTTGTGTGGATAATGTGTCCACACCACTCCAAAAAACTGAGGAATGGTTTCATAAACATAAGAGTTCAGAGTGTTCACTTGGCCATCAAACATCTCGATGCCTAGCAAGACCAACAAAGAAAGCAGTAATGGCACTTTAGTCATCACTAAAAGACAGTCAGGTGTGTTGTATGCAGACATAACTTTGTTAATGGTATATTTCCTCCACTAGAACACTTCGTTGTGGTCAGCTCCATCTTTGAAATGTTTCGTACATGTGCTGTGAAATGAATGTGGTAACCAGAAATAACATGTGAAAACATTAACTAGTACAACTTTTCAGAATTTGTAGTAGGTGATTTACCATTAATCTTTAGATCAAGAGGATGACCTCTTTCTCCGTGAGTTGGGCTAAAAGCTTTCTGATAGTGTGGCTGGTTGCTATTTAAATCACGTAATTGCTAAATAGTGAGAGGTTTCCTATCATCTATATTTGCACAGTGAAACCATACACCTACTAATCTCTGAACACACAGGCCTCCAGGGTTTTGCTGCTTGTTTCCGGTTAATTTGTCCTCTCTCTCTCTCTCTCTCTCTCTCTCTCTCTCTCTGTCTCTGTCTGACTCTGTCTCACCTTTCTTTCTTTCTCTGTCCCCTCTCTGTCCGTCTAAGAAAAGCTGCATTTTAAAATATTGCCTTAACACAAAATGTTTGTCTGAAAAGTGTCTGATACTTGAAGTAGCAGATTAGCTACTATGATTTTTTCATTAAGATTAAATGTTAAGAGCTTTTTAATGGACGTCTGGGGTCACAGATTAGGTGTTTGTGTGTTGCGGTTGCTTTGAAATACCTATGAATGCCTCTCTTCCCACATGTCTGTCTTGGTGAAAACAGTGTGTTCCAGGTAAGCGTGCGTGTGTGTGTGTGTGTGTGTGTATGTATGTATGTGCGCGCACACGCGCGTGTTTTAAGATGCTTCCTCCCCACAGAAAACATCTTCCAACCCACATTTACCTCAGGGTCATTAGTAGTAGTTTTATTGTGTTTTTATATTGTGCATGAGTTGAATAACCATTTCATTTAAATCAAACACAGTTTAGAAGCTGGAGAGCAGATGAACAGATACTGTGCTATTTTTTTAAATCCCTAAAGTTTATCTGCCAAGTTGAAAGGTGAAGAAAAAAAGCATATGTTGAGAACCAAACCACATCCTTCTGAGCATAGTAGTCAGACCTAAGCAATATAATGTAAAATATGTAAAACTGAGACTGCTCCACTGAGGTAGGAGTTGAGCACTGAAAGCCCAAAAAAACCTTTTTCCATGATGTGATCTATGAATTACTACCTGGTACAAATGATCCAGTGTTATTTTATTTTAGATTTTTTCCTTGATGTCAACTTAAAAAGCAGGTCATAATGAACGTTTACACACCCACTTCCCATCCTCTCTCGATCCCTTAGAACAGGTGGATCTTAACTCTGAATTGGCAGAGATATGCAAATGAGTTTGTACACCTGGAATCAGAGAAACTGATTTCAAAATTGGTTGATTTTGCAGCTTTACATGCTGTATGGACTGGAGAGTGAATGGTTTTGTTTGTATACACATGTTAATACAGTGAGGGAGAGGCAGGTTTTCATGATGCGGGGGCCTTTTGCATGATCATCAGACCCCCTTCATGTGCTGCTGCTCTCCACACAAACTCATGATTCAGTGGTGTGAAAAGACATTAAGGGCAGAGAATAGTGTAAATGTGTTTTAAAACATGTTTAAAACTAGTAGGCAAAAATAATGTAAATGAAAGACAATTTAAATCTTTAAAACTGCTAAGCAAAAAAAAATAGCATGTTTTACACATACCTGGTTAAAAGGTTAGCTATAACTACACTAGTCAGCTTCATCGTTCAGTGGCTTTTATTACTGTGCCAGTAAACTGTACTGTGTCTTATATATAAGAAACCAGGATTTGTTATTGAGCTAAGAGCATCAGGTTTAAGTCAGTAAGACCATTACAACTAACACAGTATTTGATCTAGTAAAAGTGTGGTACAGAATACCGTGTGGACCAGTTTAACAGTGGAGCCTTATGGAGTTTACCTGTTCCTTATGGAGTTTACCTGCTGGACTTGAGGTCATCTTCCTGTGCATGTTTTAACTCACTGGGCATTGAGATGATGTGCATGCTCAATTTTTTTTCCCCCTTATTTCATCATCATGAATAATTATCAGCTCGCTGTTTCGATTTGGTCTGTGGATCTGTGTGATGAAAAGATTCCATCTTCCACTGTGTGATCTGGCTGTGTTGGGAGACCTTAATAATATCCCTGCTCTTTGTTCTCAGATTCGTCGTTTAAAAGGGCAGAGGGGCTTTCCCAGCCAGACCAGTTTTGATGGTATTCATATTGTCAATCACTACGGAGGGGATGAAGAATTGTACCAGTCCTCAGATGAAGACAGCGTGAAGCTACCATCACACCTGAGTGCTGGTGGGGGTGGCAGGCGCATCACACTCCACCCACAGCTGGCTGACTCGGACAGTGAGGGAGAGGAGGATGGGGAAGATCTGAGACTCACTGTTCCCCCAAACAGCAGCCATAAGACCACCACTGTGTGACCACAAACACTAACACAACAGACTGCCACCTGTAGTCTGGAAGGGGAAATTACGCCCTTGCGCTCATATTTATACCCAGGTCTAAAACTGCCATCAACATGTATCCAGCTCTTAACTAAAATGTCTGTATCATCTTTATGAACCATGAACTCGGATTTTTTTTTTTTTTTTGGGTTCACATCTGCCTTACGTATTTTGTTTTTGCCAAAATGAGTCGGATGTTCATACCACGACTTTGTGTAGGATTCCAGCGGTTGTTGGAGTGTCGGGCTCTTTAAGACCACGCAGGACTGGAACAAAACTCCTCGATGTCTGAGGGCATTTGGTTTCCGTTACCCTGTGCTTTACTCTACCAGGGAAGAACTGGCTTATATAAGCATTTTATGCGTAATAATAAAACCCCATTCTACTAGTTTTTATTTTTAATTTTTTTTTTTTTTAACTAAACCATCAAAAACAAAACCCCATGGAGAGCATCTGTGGGTGTCCATCACTTTGAGGGAAATGTACTGAAGATTTAGAAACACTATCCTTTAGATGAACATGATACAAAGCAACAAAGAAACATTGATCAGCGTCATCACGACCAAAAGTAATAAAAGCCTTTTTGGGTTTTTTGGGTTTTTTTATCCATGGCATGCAGTACATCTCTTGACTTTTGACGTTGGGTAAAAGTGACTTGCCAGGGCTTCCTGTTTCGTGTAAATATGTACATGTTTTGACTTTTGTTTGTTTGTTTTGCATCTCCATTATGACTTGAAAGTGTGTGTGTGTGTGATGGATTTCAGATCCTCAGTGTACAGGTGTATGATTCAGTTAAAAAGGATGTGATCACTATTTTTGGGAGACCTTTTTTTGAACCAACACAGTGCTCATCCCATGTTCTCTCTGTACTGTAACCAGCTCTGCATTTCCCATGTGGATCTTAACAAAATATCTGGCCTGGGAAATTGTCAAGGGTTGCTTTTCACAGTGTTTTCAAGCATGTTTGAAAAGAGCATGTTTCAGATTTTATAAACGTCACAGACTGGGATCCTGATATTCTTTTGTTTCTGTCTTTCCTTCCCCCTTCTCAGCCCAAATACAAACCAATTATGAGGATGTAAAATTATAATACGAGTGTTTGTTTATTTGCACAGCAGTCATATTCAGTGCATTTATTGCATTTTTGCACATAACATGCAGAGGCCTCAATGTATTTGAGTATGAAGGTCTCTTGTTTTGGTTCTGTTCTTTAGCAGTTGAGATTTCAGATGGCAGTGATTATGGTAGTTAAAGAGTATACTGGCAGTATTTACCTATACCAGAAAATGGCATACTTGGCATGAGCTCAATTTCAAGCTAAATCAGAAAAAAAGACACCTCGTTTATTTGGTTGGGTGCTGTTTGAGGAAATCCCAAAGTGCCATGAGTTTTTCAAATATATATTCTTTATTGCCAGTCCAAAGTTTGTGTTCCGGGGCAGCATCCAGCTGACATGCGGTCAGTAACCTTTTAGCCGTTTGACTGCAAGATATTTTTATGCTGATGTTAGAATTTGTCCTACTGCTGCCATTAGCAGTCATTTCAGTATAAATAATAGTGATTTGTAGTTGCAGTTAACATGCCAAGAGTTTTAACACTAACATCTGCAGAGATGGATGGATCTCGCTATCAATAAATGAAATGCTGTTTCTGTTACACAGGTTACGCGTCTTTCCGTCGTGCATCCAAAACACTTTATTCCAGATATACCCCCCCCCCCCCCTCCCCAAAAAATCTGCAACGAGGTCTTTTGCGCTCGAGACTTTCTAGTGCTTTTAATAGTATGGAGGCTCTGCAAGTGGTGTTTCCTGTGTATGTGTATACGACACATCTGCCAACGGCGGTCGTTTCTTTTTAGTGGTGTAATAAACAGTACTTTTCAGCATATACCTTATATCAGATTGCTTTAAACCTGAAAGCGACTTGTTTCACTTCGAGTAACATCTCTTCGGTCATTATTCTGTTGCTAAGTATCAGCAGATCAACGAAAGCCTGCACAAACGACCACAACCTAAAATTATCAATAAATGCACCAGCTTGCATGACTAAAAGAAAAAGCTGGCTGAACCCAATCATAAACCCAGGCACATGTGACATCCAAGCGAGTTATCCCTTACAAAAACACACTACTGTTGTTTATTACAGTGTTATCTATGCTCTGCCATTTGTAATAAAATACGGCTTTTCTGCCAGATGCTCAGCGCCACATCGACCGGGACAGGTTTTTCCTTGTACTACCAAAACAGGCAGTCCATCTACATTTTTTATATTATGACCTATTCCTGAAATGGATCTGAATGCGTAATGCAGCAGTGCTGCTCAATGTTGTGTCCGGTAATACAGATCATAAACGCTGAAAGGCTTTATATGCTAAGAACTGCGAAGCAGTGATGGAATTTCACCGGTAAGTGAAGGTTCGGTATGGGATGTTAACAGACGGTTCTTCTTATCTGAGTAAAAACGGTGTTTGAAGAAAGCGTTACAAAGTGTCGTTATTCCTTTTTGCGATAAAATGGCAAATTGCCATAATAACAATCCACTTATAAAATAGTCTGCAAAAATATTTAACGCGTTTATAAAGTTGGGAGTGATATCAGTTTTGAGTTATCAGTCAATAAATACAGAGCAGTGTGACGGCCTATAATACCCTTCTTACGTGAAACTCAGATTTGCTAATGAGGCGTGTTACAAATAACACTTTCAGGAAGTATTTTTTATAGTTCGGACTAAACCCGCTCATCATGCTTATAGTATAGAGTTCCAGTCAGACTAAAGAAAAACATTTTATCGAAAAACCATCCTTAATAATAAAAGGTAAGCGATATGCCTATAATTTCGAAGTGTGACTTAGAAAGTGTAAGCATTTCTGAAATAGTGGAGTGTTCCCTAGCATCTAACGTTCAATCAAAGCTTTGAAATCACCAAATCACGACTTGCAAAGCGCGCGTTTCAAATAGTTCGACCCTTGTGGTTAAATTCAGAGATTATACGTTTTAGATTATTAACCAGTGCTATTTATTTATTTATTTATTTATTATTTGCAATTGACAAATTAGACTGTATATAAAACTTCACGTGGTTATAGAAGAAATTTACCCCATGATATCTTCACATGTTGGGTCTTAGGTATGTAATAAGCTCGAACTATTAAAAAAGAGTCTATATTAAGAAACGTTATTTGTTCGTAATGTAGTTAGGACGTTGCCAGCATTTTCGCGCAAATGCTGCTAAACGCACGTGGTTCACATAATCTGGACGGCTGTAGTCCGTCAAATGAAGCTCTTGGTAAAGGAACGTATTACTACAGCGATACATGAATAGATGTGCCTTGCCTCCGTTCTCTGAGAACCAGAATGCTGAGTGCTTCTTCAAATAAAAAAAAAAGATCTTCTCAAATTTAATTCAAAACTATGATTTTGATTTGTCTATTTTTCCTGATATCTAATCAGTGTTTGCTTGTAACCCGCCCGATTAAACTATTTGGCAGGATGCTTCTAACCTTCTTACCTCTGTCTAGGCTGTTATTCGATCAGTGGTACTGTCGTCTGCGAAAATTCGTGTGCAAACATTTTTATGTTTCTTTATGCGAGTGAGATTTAAAAAAACACAAAAGAGAAAATGAAAGAAAACAAATACGTAAATTATGCAACATGCTTTGCATAATTTATGTTTTCAAACTCTTTCAACAACAGGCTTGCTTTTTTGTTCTGAAGACACAAAAATAGAGTAATGGTTTCTGAAGATGATTTCGTTTGTGTTTTATCGTGACCTAATCTAACGAAGCCCGGATAGCCCGGGGTGCTGCGTCTAATCAACAGAAGGCACATTGAGCTTTGATTTCCTGCGCCCTTGCGGATGGTTGATTTAAATCCAAGGGTCTACCCCTCTACGGATATGCGTTTCCAGTTAAATCTAAGATTATCAGTTCACAGACTTATGCATTTTATTAACCTACACTAAAATACAGACTGTAGTCGTAAGGAAGGAGGGTGTCCATGCCTTGAAAGGCAGGAGTCGACGGCAGGTGAGAGAGGGGGAACTATCAATTCGGGTACCTACGGTCCGTCTGCCGTGGGAGCTGAATACGTTGCCCTGTTATACCGGGTGTCATGGGGCCGCAACAGATCACCGGCGTCCCTTCCGTACACGAGGAGAACAAGGCTGCTCTGTTTCAGCAGTGAACACGTAAAAGAGGCGTGAAACCCGAGACCACGCTCGTGTGGGTAACGAGCGCTTCCAACTTTTATTTCATATTGGTCATTTTGGACGAGAAAAAAACGTAAGCACACAGACTCAAATAACTATATGATTTCTCTCTCTTAATTCCTTTATTATAATAGACACGATGTGCACTGTAATTACGTTATGCGTGTAATGTAACGTATCTAGGCTATTAGAAACTAAAGTATTGGCTCTAAACATCTCTACTTATGAAGAATTTAACCAAATCACCTAAATGGAAAACCGTTCTATGTAACTCGTACTTCATTTATACTCTTCCTGGATAAACGTGAAAGCGAACACTGCAGAAAATGTTTCATGTTGAAACTGCATTCTGATGCAACAGCCTTTCGCTCGTGCCCCACTGCTCGTCTCCGCATTTCCTCTTCTCCTGCTGTTAGATATCGAGTAACGCATTGATAAAGCAGTGTATCACTTATCCTGATTGCCTTGGTCCCAATTCCCTGCGGAACTGTCTGCTCGCGTTCAGTCGAGGGGTCGGACCAATCGCAGGCCCATAGCAGAAACACTGTGTGTAGTTCCTTTAAAGCACCTGTCTTTATAACACCTGGCAGACGAGCGAGTGGCAATGCGCATGCTCAGACTTCTGTCAGGCTCCCTTATACAGGATCTGTTTCCTTCATCCAGTGCCCCTTCAATAGTTCTAGAGATAAAACAGTTGTTGCATCCAACGGACTACTACACTGCCGACTCACCAGTGGTGTTCTATAAAGTACAGGACAAGGGATCAAGAGAACAGAGAAAATGCCTCGGTCGTTTCTGGTGAAAAGCAAGAAGGCTCACAGTTACCACCAGCCGCGGTCTATAGAAGATGATGACTACTACAGACTCGATCATATTTTAGCACATATGTGTGAAGGTATGTCCGCAATTAAAACGAGATTGTTCTGGGTAAATATGATTAAATAATATTAATACGCATATTCTTGGTTTGTTTACATTAAATTAAGACATTAAAAGTTGTTGGTGGCTAATGAGGAAAAGCAGAGTATGTTATTTATACTCGTATTCACAAACAGGTGAATAATCCGAAACAGTAACTTTCTAAGAAAAAAATAGTTTTTAAAAAAGTTTTATAAGTTTGAATTATTATTATTTTACATATGATACGTTTGCTTTTCATTCGGCCTGTATCATACTGGATATGCATACAATGATCTACTATGATCAAATTATAGAAGGCAAGATTACAGAGGATTCGGAGTCTTGTCCAGATGCCATGACAGTCGATACGACAGGAGCCTTCTCACCGGAATCTCATCTTGTAGACACCGCAGAATTTTCCTCCAAATCTCCTCTCAGCTGCGGGGGAAGCGTGTGTGATCGGTCTTCAGATTACGAGGACTGCTGGCGGCCCCCGTCGCCCTCAGCATCACCAGGTTGGTCGCGTGTTATTATGCAAATTGAAAGCTATTTTCAGGTATTTAAAATTTCGATCTTGTTTGTAACTTGTGATAACAATGTATGCCCCTCATCACAAATAAAGTGCATTTGAACTAGAGATTAGTAGAAGGCCATAAAACTTTTATTGTACATTACTTAAATAAACCTGTCTGATTTGTATCTGACAGACTGAAACACAATAGGCTTTATTTAATCAACAAAAGGAGCAGCTGAGAGATGGGCGCTAACAACGCAAAAACATGACAGTACTCATTCTTTCCCCTCAGCAGACTCTGAAAAATCATTTTCGCCGTCAGTTGATGAAACGCAACCATTCGCCGTGCCCTTCAGGTCCTATGAGTGGGGCAGCTACTCCGGGTCTGAAATCAGACAGCTGGTCCAACAGAGGTTCAACCAGCATCGTTCGCTGGATCTAGAGCGGAGTACCACACTAAATTATTTCAGTGAAAGAGTAGTTGAACCCACTCTTATCAACGAGCCAGGCCCTGGAACAGGTATTTATGGCAGTTACGAGTCGTCTGCGAACCTGTTCGAACGAGCCACCGCTCCTGGACTGTACGTTGACAGAAACATTCACGGAAATGGAGCAGAGATGAAAACAGACACTGCCAGGATATGTAGTCGCCTGATCCTAAACGGCGCTTTCAAATGCATCAAGTGCAGTAAGGTACGTTTACGCAGCGTTTCTGTTTCATATATGCCGGACTTAAAAGTCTTGGCTCGCAGCTCGGATGGCACAAAAGTCCTGAGAATGATGTTTTGTGCGCCACAGGTGTTCTCAACGCCACACGGCCTAGAGGTCCACGTCCGAAGGTCTCACAGTGGAACAAGACCATTTGCTTGTGATATTTGTGGGAAAACATTTGGGCACGCGGTTAGCTTGGAACAACACAGATCCGTTCATTCACAGGTAGGGACATTCAGTTCCTTGTGTTTGAAAGAACCACAGGTGCATACATTTTAGGCCTAGATGCCTATTTAAAATGTGTAATTAATTTGAATGAGCTTTAATATCTGCCATTCCACAGGAAAGAAGTTTTGATTGTAAAATATGCGGGAAAAGTTTCAAAAGATCTTCCACTCTGTCCACGCATCTCTTGATTCACTCCGACACGCGACCCTACCCGTGCCAGTACTGCGGCAAAAGGTTTCATCAGAAATCTGACATGAAAAAGCATACATTTATCCACACAGGTACATTAAAGTCTTCATCAGTATTCACCTTATAAAATGAAGTTTTGACGTACGCGTGTGTTATGCAGTTCAGACAGACCCCGCCACGAATCCACCAAATTCTTTCCTTTTTTTCTGTGCTGATTTCAGTTTCTTGTTAACGCCCCTGTGTTGTTTTATGGTAAACCCTTACGAACAACCGCAAACCAAAGCATAGTAGCCCAACTGGTCTAGCACTTTAGCTTGTCGATTATTAAAATATTTAGCCTAATGGATTACTCTTTTTAAAAATGATTACGAGGCAAGTAACCAAGAGCTGACGTAAGGGTTTTTGTTTCTCAGGAGAGAAGCCTCACAAGTGTCAAGTTTGTGGGAAAGCTTTCAGTCAGAGCTCAAATCTGATAACGCACAGCAGAAAGCACACGGGATTTAAACCGTTTGGCTGTGACCTGTGCGGGAAAGGATTCCAGCGGAAGGTTGATTTGAGACGACACAAGGAAACGCAACACGGACTGAAGTGAGCGAGGGCACGGCGTCTTGAATCTACCAAACACTGATGGACGGTCCAACGGCCTTCTCACTTGCATCGTACATATTCACTGGCTAACAGTGAACACTCAGACAAACGTTGCAGTGTGTGCTACGGAGCGTTTCAGGATTTAATTTTCAGAATGCTGTTTGTGCTTTGTGTGTGTGAGTCAGCACTAGCTTAGCAGGTCTGGCAGCATTTATCAAAGGTGATGGCGTAGGCTATCTCCCGACCTCCCGGTCCAAACCCAGAGAGAGATGGTGTCTGAACCCAAAATATTATCACCAAAATAATCTGAGAGGCGCAATAACCGCCGCGAGAAAGGACACTGCTATCACCCAAAATATCAGCTGAGGTGGAGAAAATCACCGCATCTCAAAAGAATGCCACTTTGTTTTTAATGCTGCAGAGGAGCTGCTGGCAAAACAGGCACTACAAAAACTTCGTGATTTCATAAATACAAGAGTTGTTTGTGTATTATATAAACCTTAACTGATTTGGCGACTTGTCAGACATTTTCCATTCATTTATGTAGTCTAACCAAACGTATTATTTAATCAAATTTGCACATGAGTAGGTTGTTTTTTATCGGAAAGCACTGACCTTCTCAACTGCAGTATAGGCTTATTAAGGCTATTTAAATGTATTCTTGTTAAAATACTTTTTAAAATCAATAATCACTATTTATATGTAAAGACATCGTTTGAATAAAATTATTATTGAAATCAATATCAATATAAATAATTTTGAATTGATTGTGTTGTATATCTTTCTGTTTTATGAAACCGCAAACGAGGCAAGACAAACTTACGCGGAAAAAAACGTTATGGAAGAAATCGGAAGAAAATAAGAAAATAAGAAATCGGAAGAAAATAAGAATTCAAGTTATAGTTTTTCCACAGCGATAAAAAGGTCTACATCTACATTTAGATCGTCTTTCAAATCCAGTTGTATTGCATGGTTATAATACACGTCTATCAATAACAGGCTTGATCACTAAAAGGCTTATATTGTTCTGGGTCTTCTAGGCGATGGCAGCGTACATCTTCCACGGTTAAGTAGGTCTAAATCTAAACACGGCTGCGGGGGAAACAGTCCTAACATAATGGCTTATAAAATAGTTTGTCTGTTGCTATTCTCCTTGTGGAAACCGGCTTTCTAGCATTTAAAAACTGCTTTTTGAGGGAAAAACAGGGAAAATCGCCCTCGGTTCATTTACTAAAACCAGTTAAACTGACCTATTTCTGGGCGATCAACCGTCAAAATGTTAACCCTTGAAAACTATATAAAGGGTTGCCCAGATAGATTAGTTTTTTCACTCTTAGATAAATGTTATTGGATCTACAGATTTCTTGACCTTGGCCGGAATATTGACTGTAGATCTTTTTTCTCCCTCTGCTTCTTAATTCTTTGAACTAGAACTTTGGTGTAGACTAACCCTGTGCTAAATCTATAAAGCACCTTGCGTATTCTCGATACTAGTACAGGCCCATCGAACCTCTTATTCCATATGAAAAATAATTTCTGATCTAAAAAAACTAAATATTTATGAAGCGCATCACACATACCGAATACTAAACGAATTAAATCGATTAGATTAAATAATAAAAAACACCCAAATTAGTTGCCTCATCATTACTAACCCACATTCTTAACAACAAACGCTCAGGTTGTAAGGGTTATAATTAGGCGTAGTCGGTTTGTTTATACCAAAACATTTAAGGATCTGAGATGTCATTCGAAAGTAAAAGAGCAGTTTATTCATGTTATACGGGCCACACTCAGTAAAGGCGTTTTCTAATGTAAATCCAAATACAATTTAAAATTTTACTCTGATACGATTTACACGTGTTTATCTACTTAAGCGTTCGCATTACAGGAAATAACAGTTAAAATAATGTTTTTATTATTGAATTGTCTACCGAAAATTCATTGTCACACTTGTTGAAATGAATACGTTATAAAAATTTAATGTTTACAACAAAAATCTTTGATCTTGAGTTGATGATTGAGCGCATTTCGTTACTGTAGAAAGGGGCAAGCAGGACATCTTGATTGAAATAACTGATTTATAGCTTTTCAAATACTTTGATACATTGAAATCTTACTTTATTTAAGACAGTGATAATACGAAATATTTAAACCCATCTAATAACATCTAATAATCATTCAGTTGAACTTATAATCACTCCTCTACTCTTAGAATGACATTTTTCAGGACTCCCACATTTTCACATCCACAGAAATCTAGAAATAGTGATTGAAATTACATTTAAAGCCTTGTAAAAGGAACGTTTTAATGAGCAGTCTTAATTTGATCATCCAGAGAAATAACATTCCCTCACAACATTTCGTGCTGTAAATTTGTCTCTATTACATAAAGACAAAGGCTACAGGGTTACTGCACAAAATTCATTTTATGCAATATTTTTCACCCAGAATAAGGCAGAGATTCATAAACCTCAACTGCTTCAGTCCTGTGTAGTTCACTCAAAAGAAAAAGTGTTTCCAATACACTACTAGGTTGGCCAGACAGGTCAGAGTTTTAAGACTGTTACTGCCTCCAGGCATATCAAATATGAATACAAAGTTCTGGAAAGAGACCAATTGATTTCAGTCGGTGAGTAATCAAAGCACTGCATTCTGGGCATTTGCACACACACACACACACACACACACACACACACACACACACACACACACACACACACACACACACAAAAAAACACTATAACCCTATAGAAAAAA
>JAOXYF010000018.1:3034166-3053347 GCA_028565775.1 Sternarchorhynchus goeldii | reverse complement strand
ACACACACACACACACACACACACACACACACACACACACACATATATATATATATATATATATATTTATATATACATACATATATATATATATATATATATATATATATATATACATACAGTGAACTCAGTTTAGTTATAGTTAAGAGCGTTAATATTAAATAATTAATAACGCCTCGTAACCCTAGCACATTGCGCGGTATGATCTGATCATCCCGTTTTTCTATGGTTTACGGTAATCTATAATTAATATACGTAGCACATAAAAATTGAACAGGAGATCCTTTTATTGTTCCATGGCCCTTAAAGATTTTTAGATTTTTGAGATTTTCTTTTCAAATCCTGTGTACATCTTGAGTGTTTCAAATAATTTGGAGTGAGACAGTAAAATGGTTCATTTGCCTGTTGCACCTTCTAACCCAGAGACAAAACATAAATGTATACAACAGCCATTAAGTGTGTATGAACCCACTTTAGACCTGGGTGTTATTCAACTCAGACGCCCGGAGGGTTCGACATTTGGTTGACGATGAGTGCGGCTCAAATCTGTGGAACCACAAAGACGTGGTGGATGGTAGGGAGGTGGAGGGCTACAGGCAGAAGAGACAGACAGTGATAATGGTGCGGTAGCACTGAAGAAACAAAAGAAATGTGCTCATATCAGACAGCAGAGATGTGTGACAATAAGGGATATTACAGGGTGCTGCAGTGTACAAAAGAATCAGGAAGTTTTGTTCTCATCATGAAGAGAGAGGCAGTGGTGTCTCAGGTGAGCTGTCTCTCTTCAGTAAATGGACAGCTGGCAAAACGCAACACAAAACTCATTTAAAATGTCTGATAATTACCAAGTCACTGAAGACTGTAGGTGTTTGAATGGGAAATTAAATTGCCTAAAGCCGTAGACAGTACTTATATGACAGCAACCACAAGGAGTTGATTGGCGCTGTAGGACTCTGTGACAGTAATAAAGTGCTGAGATGCTAATGACACAGACAGCAGGGTACAAAGGCACATTCACAGAGAAACTCTGTTCCACTGTGTTTCTTCTCCATACCCTGCAGGAGGTGGCCTGCATCTTGGGGCTCTGGTTTTGCCACCCTGCGAAACTGATGAGCAGGGGTGACAAGGTGAGTAATGGGGGCAGGTACCCCACACCCAAGGGGCAGATGCCTCGTGCTGGAGGGACAGACGGGGCGATTAGACGAAGGCAGAGCTCTGACAGGCTGCGTGCTTTTGTTGTATCACTTTATTCATTATTTACCTGTTCTGAAAAACGGACCACAGGACTCTACTACACAGCTGCCATCAGGCAGAAGGGCAGAACCACAAATTATTCATGAAATGTGGAAACAAAAAGGAACAAGAATGAGAGAAAGAGGAAAGGTGTCATGGTTCACAGGGATGAAAGACTCTCTCAGAGTTTGTGGGAATGGCCCTCTGCACTGGTTAACATGGATTAAAAGATCAACATCACGCAGTGTGAGTGGTATCATACTCTACACGGCAAACATGGTGAACCAATATAGTTGCTTAAATTTAATTTAAAATTAATTACAAAATAAGTCTATAAAGAACATGGCTGGATTGGCTCTAATGAATTTCCTACTCCATTATTGGCACACATTGTGTGTGTGTGTGTGTGTGTGTGTAAGATGAAGATTCTGAAGGGCTTGAATACACCAATAGACATGACTGCCCTGAGGAGCACCAGAGCAGGCAGACAGGCTAAATGTGAGCTGACATTTTGTCCTCCAGCCTCCAGCCCTGAAAGCTTTTCCATTAGCCCCCTCACCAAGGGGCCCTCTCACCCCCCCCCACAGGATTCAACCTGCCCACTGAGTCCCTCAGAGAGAAACTGACAAGATAGCCTGGTCATCTAAAGACATGTTTACCTGCTTCATTGAGCATTACATATCATAGACTCTGTTCGGATGCTAGCTGCCAAACAGCAAAAAAAAGGGAAAATTCGTTTGACACGGATTCAACTAAACTGATAATCTCGCTTTATATACGCTCTAAGGGCACCATACATCCAAAAAGAGGGCCAGAATAATACTTAGAATACTTTTAATTCTAAGTTACGCTTAATTCTAACAGACAAATTAAGATTTTTAGTAAACACAGCTGCAATATAATTAACAGCTTTAAGCTGTTTAAGTTATAGGTCACCATATCTAATCCTCTAACATCAATCCCCCATACTAGCAGTATGTCACTGAAGTGCAGTGTTTGGTACAGTTGGGTTGTGTTTCAGGAGTCATTCTCTTTAGGAGCCATTAATCAAAGCTATGCTCTTCCCCTTCAGTCTGATTAAATCATGTCTCCTCAAATAGTGTGTGGTTTTTGAGGGGATGAACAGCATTAAAAAAAGCCTTCTAATCGATACAGTCCTCCACCTGAAGCTTTGAATCTCTTTGAAAAATTCATAAGATTCATTTCACAAATGACTAAGTCAAGTGTATGATTATCATAATAGGAAGAAAAGCTGGGTATGGAGGGAGATTGAGAGAGAATGAAAGAGAGGAGAGAGAGAATATCTGTGAGGAATGGTGAAGTCAGGGAGAGAAGGGGAACGAAACAGGAGAAGTGATGGGGAAAAATGACAAAGTATTTATTCTTGGCTATGATAAAAAATTCATGTGAAGGCATTCAAGTAAAGTTCCTTTTGATGTTCTGGTTTAATGAATGTTTTGAGGTTCGGATGCAGTGCTGGTTTAGGGCTCTGCGTGGTTGGGTGTCCTGCAGAATCGAGCTGACGACAGGCCTGCCTGCAACTCTGCTAAACTCCCCCTCACCCGTCTCTCCCTCTGTCTCATAAACACACACCTGCTCTGCAGAAAAATAACCTCTCAGTGTCACAAACACACTTCCATATTAGGGCAGACGTACACTTCTACTTCCCCCGCTGCCTGACTTAACTCGATGCATGATGGCGATTAGTCTGTTTTGATGTGTGAGTTACAGTGGAGCAGCTGTGATGTTTTAGTGTGTCTGTTGAACTCTCTGAGGGGCAGCGAGCTATGAACAGAACCGCCCTGTTTATCAAACATAACAAACCTATCTGTAAACACATATGCAACGAACATCAGCAGAGTAATTTACGAGACTAGTAATGTTTTTACTGTATGTTCATTTATACAAAGGAGTGACTGATCTAGGAACAGACATACTATAGTGAAATTCTTGTTTAGGTTGCTGGTAGAGCATCATCAAATATATGCATATATTGAGTATTATACTTCTTATTACAATGAGTCTGACATTGTGCTGAGATGAGACTGTTCTGACCTGAGGGGAAAGTGTAATTCTATTCTCTCTAATCAGAATTAAGCAGAAACAAAATAGAGGCCTAGCCATGTGGCTACAACATCCAGTGAGGAGCAGGAGAACTTGAAGAGACGTGTGCTACACCTCACACTGAGGAGCAGGAGAACTGGAAGAGACGTGTGCTACAGCTCACACTGAGGAGCAGGAGAACTGGAAGAGACATGTGCTACAGCTCACACTGAGGAGCAGGAGAACTGGAAGAGATGTGTGCTACAGCTCACGCTGAGGAGCAGGAGAACTGGAAGAGACGTGTGCTACAGCTCACGCTGAGGAGCAGGAGAACTGGAAGAGATGTGTGCTACACCTCACACTCCCGCCGAGCACGTGGCTGCTGAAACATTTATGATCACAAGAAGAACCTGATCGGCTCATGTTAGCTCCAAGTTCTTCCAAAACCACACTCCACCCAATTCATTCAGACACACATTCACAACACAGCCAGCAGACAGGTGAGATAGACAGGGACATTTTAGAGACATTTAGAGCTCATCTTCAAGTATTACCCACTGGTTGTTACTCCAGTACAAAGGATGTATTAGTTTTAATGCTTTCAGGTACATGTATTTTCTAAAACACATTAGACTCTGATAGACAGTAGCACTGGGTAAAATAAATGGCTGTACACAGAGTCGGGTGTGGACGCTCTCATCTGACTAATTTGACATTGGAGTACTTCTGAAGCATATTTGGCAGGTGGGACACAAACTCTAACATTTGAGTAGGCACTTAAACTGATAAACAGAAGGTGGAGGAGAGAAGATAAAGAAGAAAGATGGCCTAAAAGAACACAACCGTCTCTCCACACAATGTGTCTGCATCACTAAATACCACTGAACAAGTGGACTGGCAAAATTGTTCTGATGGTCTGTTCACATGTAACATCCCAGCCTCCTCTGCCATGGGGAGTTGCCCTCGGAGACAGAGCTCCATCGTCACGGAGACTTGACATGCGGAGAAGTATTGATCACAGCCAGATACGCTGCTCCTCCTCCAGTGACGGGTCAGGTGCTGAGGCTGACATTCCCACTCTGCACTTATTGATCGGAAACAAGTCAACACTAGTAAATGCCATCAAAATGAGGATTTACAGAATGGCGTGCAGGACTGAGCAGTCTTGCTGTGTAAATATGGATCAGGTGTTTCCTCTCTGTGGTCCCAGTGTGCACCCAGACAGGGCTGAGGCCTTTGCTCCAGTGTTTAGTATTCAAGGTACAACTTTTATGCACCTCTTAGTGTACAATGCACCATATTATTTAGTCACATTATTTAGAATTCACTTTTCATAACATCCTGACTTCTTTTCAAGCAGTATTACCGCTTTGTATTGTATTCTGTATCATATTAACAAATCTTTCAAAACAGGTTACGAGAAATCTGAGTAATGTTTGTACTGACTGCAGTGAAATTGTGAAATCAAAGGTGTAAATCTAGCAGCAGGGTGTGGAACGCTGTCACAGACCCCCTGGTGGGAGGGGACAGCTTTAACCACCACAGCATTTCCTGACATGACATCTGGGGCCTGAAGACGGTTTCTAGCAGACAACTTAATTTCTTGAAGAATCCTCTGAGGGCCCACTTCAGAGCTCAAAAAACAAGCGAGAGGCAGAACTGAGACTGCGTCTTCTCAGCAACACTTTTGCAGAGATAAATTTGTTTGTGTTCATGGAGCTGTAAAGTGTAAAACTATAACCCAAATCAAAATGTATTCATTGCCTCCTAACATACAATAATCAGTAGTGATGAAGATATCATATAAATATTCATATAAACAATGTCACATCGATTCTTCAGCGTTTAGGTCCACTCTCAGATGGAGAGACCTGAAAGGTCAACGTGTCTATCAGGTAGTCAGGTTACGGAGGTGTTGTCTAGTTGCTGGTGCCTATTAAAAAATACATGGTTATATGATAGCAGTGACCTGAGGCGGTTCTGCTACTTAGCACATGCCTTCAGCAAATACTGAACAATAACCAGCTGGATCAGGTGAAAACCGTGTCATTACACACACACACACACACACACACACACACACACACACACACACACACACACACACACATATGCACTCCACAGAACATTTGGCTAGAACTGAGTAAGTGTGATTTTGTGTCTTTCTGTGATTAAAAAATAACGATGGCAATTCTCATTGTACACTTAATTTAATGCTAAAACGAATTTATATTTATTGTAATTCATCCAGTTTGTGCAATGAAACTTTCATAGTCCATTAATATTAATTTCCCAAATAAACAACAAGACAACCATCCCTCACCTGACATCACCAGCCCTCCAGCGCTGCTGTCAGCATGTTTTGTGAGAGTCATCTCTCTCCATACTCTCAATAAACAGGACAGTCTACTGTCAAAACACTGAATCAGCAGTCTCCAATTAACCGGGAGCAAATCAGACACGCGACTAGCCTGCCCTTCCATGAGCTGTGTTTGTTCTGTGTCTTTTGTGGGAGCTTTTCATCACACAGTAATAGTGAACCGTACAAGCAGCTGCAGTTTAAATCCTAGTCCTCAAACCTCATGCTTTTCCATTCACCTGAAATCAGGGTCTTCTGTCCATAAACCTAACAGGAAGTCAAACAAGGGGCCACGATCATATTTCGTATATTGAAGAAATGTTGGATGAAAGGCTTTGCGCTAACACACATGTGCTCTACAGCGACGCAATCTCAGAGTTCTTTTCATTATGACCATGGCATGACATGTTTAAATAACCACTGGCTCCATGTGAGTGCTGTCTGTCTGGCAAGACTATTGTGAGTCACGGTTCTCTGTATGATCAGTAATGCTACCAGATATTGCATTAGTATAGTCTGTGTTAGTTTAGTTATTTTAACTCAAAATGCAGACTTAATTAATGAATTAATACATAAACAAAACCATGAAAGGACAACAAATTAACACAAAGATATTTTCAAGTGATTTCTGTCAAGGTTGAAGTGATTCTTGTCTAGAGGATTAGAGAAGTATGTCCTGTCACATTGCTCTGGTGTAATCCTATTAGTGCTCAATCAGGCACAGTACTTAATCAGAGATTTACAAAGAGCTCCTTCCAGATTACTCTATTCTGCTGTCCTTTCATATGCCTTCGGCCACACCAGCCTTCCTTTGTTTACACATCATTGTGAGAGGCTGTCTGATCCTGAGCAGAGAGCTCTACCACATGATCTGAACCTGACCGAGGTCATTTGTGGGGTTCAGACAGGATCGATACCCAGCAATGGCTGCACATCAGCTGGATGATGTTTTTCAGAGATGGGTGAGTGACTATTACTTATATATGCAAAAACAAACAAACAAAAGCACTGCAAAAAGTCAGTGATAGCACGTGAACATAAGAATCATGTCTTTGCTTGTATTCATAAAATGAACACATTTAGATTAGAATCATACTATGTGTTAGCATATGCTAGTTGGAGTTTCTAGAAAGAACTGTGTAATGCCCTACTGGAAAATCTCCAAAATTTCAGTTTGATATGAGCTAACTACACATCTCTGAGAGCAAACGTATGAAATAGCAAGAAAATATTTTACAAGAAACATGCAAAAACCTGACATTTTTAGAGAGTGACCGAAGAAAAAGATTTGAAACCAGAAGATCATGAACTCTTTATCAATATTGGTCAGAATTGCATTACTCAAGGTGGAAGTTCACAACTGTTGGACTTCATCGAAAAAGAGAAAAATCAGGTAGATATAAAAGAGCACACAAATGCCTAAATATCTAAATGCAATGTTGACTTGCATATTATAGAATTCAGTTTGACATTACAAGCAGACATCTTCTTTTTAAAATCATGATACACGGAACTTTTTATGATTAAAACTTTATTAAATTTTTAACATGAATACAGTTTTCATCAAACCAACAAAAACACTGACCAGGCAGATAAACAATAGACATCGACAGGTGTGACAGAGAATAAGGCCTCGTTGGTCATGCTGACACTGGGTGGCAGGTACACAGCCTCTGTAACTGCTATGCCCGACCACCAGTGTCTCTACACTGTTGGGCTGTGCTCTCCAGACAGGTATCTACTAAAGCTGTCCCAGTGTTCCTTACTAGGGTTATTTGTCCAATTCAGCTGGTCCAGCATCTTCTCACATGCCACATTTCCCATCATTAGAGCCTTCCACATATTCAGTGTAGGAGTTTGCGGTTTCTTCCAACACTTTAGAATCACTCGGGCACAGGTTCTTAGTCCAGATTTTAATATTCTAAATACAGGTTCTTAGTCCAGTTTTCAATATTCTAAACACAGGTTTGCTTAAGTGTGGTACTACAGCTTTGTTCCCAAGGAGACACAGTCCTGGTGATCTGGGCAGATCACATTCCAACCATCTACTCATGTGGTCCAGAGCATTCCCCCACAGAAGGGAGACCTTAGGACATTCCCATAGAGCGCAGATGATTGTGCCACGCTCTGTTCTACATTTCCAGCACAAGTCGTCTTTAATTAAGCTCATTCTGTGGAGTCTTGTTAATCATATTATTGTATCTCAGTAATAGCTGTTGTGGTATAGTTATGGGTATCATCCCTGTTAAATAGTTAATTCGTGGGTCTAATCACCATCTTCATTATGTTCATTTCCCCATAAAATCAGATGTAATCTGCTCCTTCCAAGTTCACCTTAATTTTGTTAAATAACTTGTCTATATTGTTAATAATGATTTCTTCTATGGCTGGGTTCAGTTCTATCCCTACGTATTTCATACCTTTTGAAAAACCTTTAAATTTGTATGTAGATAGTAGTTCAGAGGAGCAAGCTTGAGACATCAGCATAGCTTCTGATTCATGCCAATTAATGCAATAACCAAAAACAAATGATTCAATAACTTCCAGCAGCACTGGTGTGATTTAACTGGAGTTAACTGGGTCTTGGTTCAGTACTAAAATGTCATCAGCATAAAGGAATAATTTATGTTCCCTCCCACCCTCACTAACTCCTTTAATCATTGACTCGTCTCTGATCTGTATGGCTAAAGGTTCAAGGAAGACTGTAAACAGGAGTGGACCAAAGCTCCGTCCTTGACGGGTTGATCTAGATGTATCAAAGAATTGGTACAACATCCCGTTAGCAAGAACTGCGGCTTTAGGGGATGAGCATATCATTTTTGTGCAGGCATCTCCAATCCCAAATCCTGCCCACTCCAACCTATCAAAAGCTTTCTGTGCATATAACTGATATAGTGTGTGAGTTTGTTCTGTTCATCCATATTAAATACAGCAATCTTCTCATATCATCTGATGAGGATCTGCCTTTTATAAACCCTACCTGAATAATTTATGGTAAAACCTTGTCCCACCTCAGTGCCAGTATCTTAGTGGTACATTGAACTTTACTGCCACATCACAATGTATAAGAAAATATATTTCAGGGAAAAAAAAACTAAACAGTTGAGGGTCTTCCCATTTCGGGACAGTCATCACAGTATGGTTACAACTCTAGACTCTTTTTTGTGACTCTGTTCCCCATGGCATGTGTGACACAATCCAAGCAGCTGGTCCCTACTAAACCATCACTTTGCTGTAATTCCTAACTGACTGGCTTCTTCCCCCTTGGGTGTGTGAATGTAACTTGGTGGAAAACCAGTCAGGCTTCTCGCTTCACTGCTAACCTCCTGAAGCAGTGGCTCCATTAAGAGCACTGGCTTCTCGCACTCCTTGTACTACTGCCCTTCTTCATGCATACGTCTTAAACTGGAGCTCAAAAGTCCATCAAAGGAATCAAAGGAGTCTGAAAAGACTGGTTTTCAAATGTGAAATCAGTGCCCATACAATCTAAGTTTAGTAGCAGCAGTGAACTGGGAATCATGGCCTGCCATGTATCTACAAAAGGAAGTGAAAATCTCTGCGTAGGGTGTAATAAACCACTTAAACCACAGTCATGAAAGGTTTGCAGCGACGTCTATAACAAAATGTCTCACTACATTGGGTGGACTTTATAATTTTCTAGGACCTGGTGGTGGCTCTGGGAACTGGTCTCCTTGAACCACTGATTGAAGAGGGGATAAGAGAGGGATACTTCTCGCTGTTAGTCTTTTATCACCCACCTGGTACAGGTAAGTCCCATCCAAATAATCAATAATGGGTTTTTAGTGATGCATAATATTCATATTTAGCACATGCTACTGAAATTTTTCCTTTTTCAGGTCTGCAGTGCAGGTGACGCTGCTCATATTCTGCTTAGACAAGAAGAGAAATGCTGATCCCACTTCTACGGTAGACAACATGCACCACACTCAGACAGGTAATGAAGACCCTGCTGTAGCTGACTGTAACTGTCAAAAATTACTCTTCAGTTGTCTTTGATGCACATAATGAATTTGCATGGCCTTAATAAGCAATGGAAGCATGTTATCGATAGGTGAGTTTCTCAAAAGGATTAGTAAACCATAAGAGAATTTTACCTTTTAGAAAAACCTTCCAAGTGCTTACCACTCCCCGCCATCTAACAATGATCTCAGCTTTTCTGTCCCATAACAACACAAAGACAAAACCTCGAGGTAACACATCCCCACTCATATGCACACAGTGTGACGCTGTTATTCACAGACATACCTGGGAATTACAGAATGCTGCCACCCCCTACTGTTTTCATAAGAAATTACAGCACTGGAATGTCTCCTGTTTGCCTCTCCACCCAGTGCTGCTGAGGCTGGGTGATTTGAAGGCCCCCATTGCTGGGTCTGGCCCTAGTTGCTTTGCAAAAACAAGTTAGTAAGCTGCCAGTGACATGCACGCTCAAACAGGAACAGGAAGATGAGTATGAGTTTGGCCGCTGCTGCACTGCACTGATGACCTTTGTGCAGCCATTTATACAGGAAGTCAAAAGTCAAGCTGGAAGGAGTCCAGTCACAACTGCCTGTGATATAGAGCTGAGGGTTTAACCCCAGGAGTGTGCTTCTCAAACTGTAGGGTTGGTTTCTTAGACTCTGTTAAGGCAGACAGTGACTATGATTATTAAAATAAACCTTCATGTCAAAAAAAGAGAGAAAAAAAAATAAAGATGGGAGGTATGGTGTCTTAGCTGATCCTTGCTGCTTTCAGTCCTTAATTGGAGTCCTTGTAGAATAAATTTTCTGATTACTCCTGTCTACAAGCTACTTCTTCTAATGGTTGATTGTAATTTTGGATGGTTTTGTATAAAGCTGCATGGAGGGCCTGAGTGAACCTTTATTAGAAGCTCAGTTAGACAGGCACACAGACAAAACTCTGCCCTCTGGAGCTTTGCTATGGAGCTTTTGCTACTTGATTGCTACGGAAATCAAGGTGAGCTACAACATCATGCAAGCCTTGTTTCCGCAAGCTGAGGCCCTACCTTTGTGATTCTCCTTCAAGGAAATTCTACCAGCCATCCAGCAGCCTCTGTTCCAGCTCCTATTCAACCATCATTTGAGGATGAAAGAAGATATGGGAGCTGTGAAGCACGATGGTATCCACCTGACCGAACCAAGGGCTTGTCTGGCTTACTTGCTCTTTGTTCAGCTAATTGCCATGGAAGTGCTCCCTGCGGTATTTAGGCAGGTTTTGTTATCATTACTCATCTCCAGCCATGACTCCACCACACTTTACCAATTTTTATTCTCCTACAATTTAAAAAACATTTTTAAGCACTTCCACATAGGATGCTGGACCCACTATAAAATAAAAATGAGAAAAAAAATTCAAGCATATTTAGTTGAGCAGCTATTGGATACACAGACAATGTAACCAAATGATTTTAACAGTGCATCCTATTTTTGTGTTTCATGTTCCAAATTTCTTTTCCCGTATTTCTCCTGCAGAGTAACATGGAATACATCAATGTTTTACTGAGTAGGTATATCAAAAAACCTATGTGTCACAATCAGATTACAAAAAATGCTGAGTTCATAACTTCATTTGTTTTCTCACAGAAAGGATGAATCTCCAGTAACAACAAAAATACAAGCTGAAACCTAGTACACAACTGGAGTAGAAATAGAACATGTATTACACCACTAAGATTATTTCTATGTTGGAAGCACTTGTATGTTAAAAGTTTGGAGAGACTTGTGGACAATAGTCTGTTAGTAAAGCTGTTAATAGCACTGTATAAACAAGATAACTTGTTAAAAGTTATTCCAAGATTGCACTGAATGATCTATTTGTGGACACACTACTAAAATATTAAGTATATCAAGTAGTTTCCATGACTTTGAATTTCTTAGGTTACATGGTGTTATATGATAATGCCTTTCATGTTATTTTATAGAACTTACCTAAAATTATGACAAAGTGCCCTATCTGGTATTTGGTAAGTTTGGGGGAATGACTTATTCCAACAAGACTGGTTACTGTAATCAGATCAGTTGGTTATATGATTCTATAGATTCCTTCATCACCTTTTCAAAAGGTCAAAGCAGTTATGGAGTTCCACCTTTTCATAGAGAAACTCAATGGGGAGGTCAAGCATACATTTTTCAGGTATGATTGTGAGGTTCTCAGGAATGTGAAACAAGTTACATAATGGCACAAATATTCTACATATATATTTTTTTTCTCACATTGAAAGTAATAAAACCATTTGTACATATGCAAAACTACTTTCTTATTAATATTGACTAAAAGCTACTCTTGACTTCTGTATGTTCTCAGGTGCATCATGAAAACCAGTCAACACACAGAAGCTGAAAGTATCATCCTTAAAAACATCCACAATGATGTGGTGCACTCCAACAAGGTAATTTATTCCCACGCTATGGGTATACTGACTTAAATAATACTACACAGATTAAACAGTATCTTTTGGCTGCTGTTGGTTGCAATACTTGTAACAAGTTGTAATTGGAGAATATAGAACACCTATTTGAAGTCAGAACACAAGGATGGATGGTTTGATGTACCTTCACTAATATTTGCTCCTGAAGGAGCATTAACCCCAGGGCCCATGGCTCACCTGCTGCATGGGATAAACAGGTGGAACAGTTTTCTTTTCTGTTTTTATAGAACTCTATTCCAGTCATTCTTGTGGTATACTTCAAACGAAAATTCTCATATGCCACAAAAATGAGGCTGAGATGATGGGTGTTGAGTAAATGTGCTTTTGTTCCTAGTTATTTAGAATTTTTTCAGGATTAACCTGAGCAAAATATAATTGTGTCTATGTTAAAAGTGGTTTTAAATGTGTTAAATTTAAACAAATTTAACAAATTGTTAAAAGTCACCTTGTGATGTAGAAGCAGTAGATGTTCAAGTGATAGATTATGGCAATTGATAATCAATTTATGTGATTTATACTTTTTGTAAGTGGAATGAAGCTAGATATGTTAACATTTCCTTTCATCACATACTAGATTAATATCAACTTCATCCCTCCAGTTAAGATGAATAGCTGCTAGATCATTCATTAGGGTAGCCAAATAAGAGCAGGGATAGTGAATTTAGCTAGGGTATCATCAGTCATGAATCAGTTCTTAGCTTTAAGGATGTTGAATATAGACCAATGGATGTTGTGAGATCTGAGATGCCTGACACTTTTTCAGAACTAGCTTTGTTGTTATTCAGTGTTATGTCTTTTTAAGATTGCAAACAATCACTTTCATATTTTAAATATCACATATATATATAACCTTTTCTCTTTTATCCCGTTCATCAGTTATACAGAATGGCGAAGAAAATGAGCTACTGGAAACCGCAATGCAATACTGTTAGTATTAACAAATAACAATGAAATACAAACTTGAACTGAAGTATCAGAATAGACATGCTCGTCTGTTAAATCCATCTACACGACATTCATTGTAACCCAAGTCTAAACACCCACTCCACATATGCCACCTGCCTCTGAGAGATGAGCGATGTTTTATTAACATGATATCATCCAACCCTGAAAATCTTTTATTGATGAGTGCAGTCTAGAGAAATAGCCATGATCCCTCAGCACAAAGCATATGGCAGGCAAGTCTCTGCTTAGACGCAGATCTTATGACATTCCTAAATAATACCAACTTGAATGATTGACACACTCTGCCCTAAATATTCAGTCTCTGATTAATTGCTTAAACCTTTTATCAGTGTTGTGCAACATAAATAGATTTCAGTGTATGTATTTGCTGGGCCCTGAAAATGGGCGACTTATTACCAAGCATGTTAAAGAGTTAAAGGACACTGAAAAAAAAAAGGAACGTCAGAAAAACTAGTAGTTTGAATCAAACACTGAAACAGTGAAGTGAATCTGACATTTATATTAGGTATATCAAAACATTTATATGTAATTCGCCAATTCTACCATGTGCATTTATTACATATGACCAGATGGAAAGCCTTGTGGTTCGAATTGAGGAGATCATAGAGGACCGTCAAATGTAAACCATAAGGTTGTTTGTTTGTTTGTTTGTGTTTTTTTTTTGGGGGGGGGGGGGGATTCTGTCATTTTTTGTCTAGTACACTTCTTATAAAATCTTTAAATGTTTATCAGTCACCCATGCCATTACATTCACCTCCATTTTACTACATTCAACTCCATTTTAGTAGTACATCAAGGCAGCTGGATCTGTGTTACAGACACTAATCCTCAGTACACTGGGCTGCACTAATGATATAATGATATACTCCTCTAGTGTTTCACACTTCACACCTTCAGACTGTCATGTGACCTTAATGGCTTCCATGACATCTTAGAAGTGAATCACTGACAATAAGTTTTCCAGTACTCAGTTTAATGAGTTAAACATTTCAATTGATTTACAAAACTTAAAAAACAAACACAAACAAAATTTATTTGCAAAACAAAAAGCAATTCCACTCACCTCGACTGCTACTAGAAAGATTTAATCAAACTACAGTATATAATCTCTGTGAGTATTTGAAATGTTTAAACATGTTATGTATTGTTTCACTGGGTTTTTTAAATTAAATGTTACAAAGGAGGAAACCATGAGTGGCCAAGAAAAAACTCAAGCATTTGTTAACCCAGAAGATGACACAGATACACATTATTTTAGTGAACTGCTGTTAACAGAAAAATATCTGTAGGTGCAGGAAGTACAGCCAGTAGATTGCAGTTAATGCTGACCAGGATAAAGTCTTGAGAAGTGGGACATCAGATAAAAGTGACATTTAAATATTATGTTCTCATTGTGTCGTGAAGCTACTTGGCTGTAAAATTCAAGATTTCCGGAGATGGAATGTGAAAGTTTCATGTAGAGAATTAATGTTTGTGTTATCTGTGCTTTATTTTTTATATTTGACACAGGACTCCAATGATACATGTTTAAATGCAATAAAGCACAACATCTTAAAATACACAGGATGGATTAAATTATGCTCTGGGTTATGATGTCTCTGAATCTGCTGAGATTTACACTTCGATTAACTGAGTTTCATGGTAGCTGCATTTCATGTAGTAATTCCCAAACTGAACTGTTTTCAATGATGTGAGCCTGGGCTAAAGACAGACGATCCTGTAAACTGTCTATGTGAGGCTTGCTGGTGGCCTGCAATGAACACCTGCTCTGAGACCCTTTAATAATACTAGAATGGAAATATGACAAATGTACACTTCCACTACAGGAAATAAGTATGGAACTTGATAAACAACATTGAGGAATCATATTAGATAATGAAGTAAAATGATAATTCAAACTCAACGTGAATAAAATGTTTTTGGAACTCACCTTAGCAATGGCTAGCATTGCTTTCACAATGTCTCCATTACTGTGCACAGGTAAGACTTTCAGGTTACTGCCAAAGAATCTGGTAGAGAAATCATGAAACCTGAATCATATTAAATAATGGATGGTTCCTTTATTTAACATGAGAAATATTAAACGTGTGTAACATTTAAAGAAAACCCTGATGTCTTTCTTATTTTCTATCTTCAAACACCCGCACTTTGTATTACATAAGTCTGGTGCTGTAGGGGAATTCTAAGGTGTTTTTGTTTTAGCACAACTGACGTCACATTTTACATTTACCACGCACCTGTTCTGCACAGCAGACACGACTTCCCATTCTCTTATTCTATATATTGGGGACTGAAGCAGAAGAAAACAGTTTCTGTGGATCTGCACAAATTTTTCAATTCTACTAAATAATTCTATATTCTGAGCCTGCTCAGGGATCTCCTCCGGGGCGATCAGCATAAATGCCGTTCCTGCACAAAAGAAAGTAAACATCTAAATCTCCGGTTAATTGGGACCTATCCCAAGTAAAGATGTTTGGGATAAAGTTGTACAGAGTTTTTTGGCAAAAAGCACTAATGCAGTGTACAAAGACCCAATGTAAGTCATTCATACAAGGTAGTCGAGATACAACCCATTGTCACCAATAACGTAGCTACCATAAAACATCTGAGAAACAAGCATGTTTAATAAAGCTGAACACACCTGACAGAGGAAATACGAAAACACCTGGTTCAACACGGTCTGAGAGGCGAATGCGGTGTTGTTGTGCTAAAAGCATCCGCAAAATTTCATTACTCTGTGAAGACACGCCATAACAAAAAAAAACCACTTACAATAATCTTAACGTCAACTATAACTGTAATGTTGTACAGCTGATTATAGTAACTATCTAAAAATAGCCAACACTGATAGCTAGCTGAACTAACCGATGAACAAAATATTTCGTTAAAACTGGAAAACGTACGTTGACACACGCTCGCTATCTAGTTAACCACCTGTAACGAAGTGCTGACTATAACGGTGGTCGTCCATGAAGTCACAGTATTGTTATTTGCCATTTAACCTTCTCTAAAATGCGCCTAGCTGGATAGAGGAGCGCTAACGTGAAAATGTAGTCAGAATTAGTGCCTGCAGATGATTAACATCAAACGAAATAACGCTGAAGCCGTTACTGGAGCGCGCGCTAAAACGTAACCGGTTTTGAGCTGACGGTGATGGGGAACCGTAGCGTTTGGGTTATTTATTTTTCTTTCACTGATTGCAGTTTATAGTACGCATCCAACAGGTATCGACGATAATACTGGTTAAAATATTTAAATAATATAAACAATAAAAAGTTAGTCTAAAGCATAGACCTATGAACTGAGTATAGATTGCCACTAACCTTAAAAATAACTCAAGGAAACGCATAAAAGTAAAACCTACTAGACAGGAAAAGTGCACTTCCTAAAGAAATGCAACGATTGCACATCTTAAAAGTGGTCACAGGTGGTGGCTGTGCTATCCGAGGTGGATGCTGTGCTTTTTTAAGTAGTTGCAATGTTGATTGAGTGGTGTTGAGTGGTTACTATGGCGATTCATTACTACGGTTATATGTGGTTTCTGTGGTATCTCGGGCGATTGCAAAGTCTATACTGGTATTACGGTAGTTCCTAACCGGTTGCTATGGGATTCCAGGTAGTTAGGGTGTTACTATAGTGTTGCTATAGCAGCTATTTTCTAGGTAGTTACTATAGGGTTCCATTGCAACGCATAATTAATAACACAGACCATCAGTGTGTGTATTAATATTAGTAGTTCCGCTACTCATATGGGAAAAACCGTGGAAACCCAACGTACAAATCTAAAAAGCTGTACAATAACGTCTTTTCAGATCAACTGGTTCTGTGTCGAAAACAGGGCAGATATAAATATTAGAACAATATATCACAATAATAGCGATTGGGAAATCAATAACAATTAAGCAAAGTATATTTCGTTGTGGTTTTAACATGATTTCCTTTATTACCAATTTAAGCACAAAAGCAATGGCGCCATCTGGTCGTGCATAAAAATGTAACAATATTTGGGGCCGTTTTAATTAATTTTAATTAATTTCTAATTGGTCAATGTTAAAATGTTCAACTACACATAACATCTATACTCGTATTTAGTCCGTTTTTGTTTCTGGAAACATTCATGCTACTATCCATAATATTTTGTTTATGACCATGACCATGACCATGACCCGGTTGTAGTTGCCGTGGGTCCGTCAGTATCCCACAATGCCAGTTTCCTTCTTCACCTCTCGCTAATTCCTGTTTCTGTAAAGTCGTGCGGGTCCTCTGGGTGCTGCATGCTGGATGATGGCCGCTTCAAAACCCGTTGACCCTCACTCTGGGAGTGGTCTTCCCCGATGGCAGCTGGCACTCTTGATAGGGACTCCTCTTGTACTTGGAGTTGGAGCCGTATACCTCTGGAATCGAAGTCGTGCAAAAGAGAAGCAAAATAAAAGGAATGGAGAGAGGAAGACTCCGGAAGGGAGCGCTAGCCCGGTCCAGGGCCAACACGGTGCGACCAACCCCGAGCAGGAGAACATGGTGAGCACCTGTGAGGATCACGCAGGGTTCACACGCTTCTTACAGCAACGCATTTGTTCATTCGGAAAGGTTGTGTTTAGGTTGCTGACATAAACCCAGGTCTCCCAACAGTTAACGTTAGCAGTAGCAGAGCAGTCAAGGACACGCTGTCAGGCTCGTCTTAATTCATGATGTTGGACGAGTTTGCTGTTTAGCTGATAGCTAGCTACCTCTTTAGCGGTGGTACAGTTCTGTTAAACATTGTAGGTGTCTGCCTAACTTGAAAACAAAGCAATAATGGCAAAGGTATTAAACGTTTCCCCATATTGTAGTTGTAGGTTAAACGTTTCTTTAAGCATTTAGATTCTCAGTTGCTTAGGTCCTGGGTTACCCAGGACAGCTATCTTAGCCGCGCAGATTAGAAAGATGGCTAGTGTCTAGCTAACTAGATAGCAAGGGGGCGGAATGGCTTGTATGTAAGATTGCAAAACGCCAAATGATTGCAAATCGGTTTCTTCGACTGATCCATCCCACGTAAATGTAGTCAGCGGACACTTAATTAGCATTAACTAGGCCACAGAGTTTTCCAGCATGTTCGAGGTTTTTTCATCTTATTTATTAAAACCAGGAAAATGTGGATAACAAATTGCTAGCAAAAGTGACCAGGGGCGATGGTGTTCCCAGGGCTCATACAGATCTTATTAGACGTTTGTACTTTCATTCTTCAACGGTCAGTTTCTCGGCTAAAGTAGCCTGAATAATGAATACAAATTTGTCAGCGCACCTCAATATCGACAGGTTATTTCTACAAAATACAATCAATCAATCAGAGGCCAATCTAATTTGCAGTTCTAAGGAGTGATAAAAATATAGAATGTTGGAAATGGCAGCTGCTACGACGTCCAGAAGCCATGAGGTAAATTTTGTTTGAGTATGTTGAAGTGGTACGTTGTAATGGCACTGGCCAGATGTTTGCCTGATGTGGTTTGACCTCTAGATAGATAGATATGTCCTTTGGCAGAAATCTAAATCCAAGATACTTCGACATTTAAACGAAGTGCCGTATATGTCCTGGCATTGAATTTTTCTGAGGTTTGTTAGCAAATTGGAACAGACCCAGTGCATCAGCAAAAGACTGAAATTGGTAACAGCATTGTGAGCAATATAGTCACCTGCTGACGTCGTAAGTGTACAGGATGACACTGCTGCTTGTTTACAAGGCCATTTCCTCTGAACCCCATGAAGTATGTAGTTTGGGATCATATAAATGATTGCAGTAACAATAGCATATGATCACATCTCAAAATAGATGTCAGATTTAAACCTGCTACATATTTGTATCTGTTGACTTTCATAATAGTCAACAAGTGTGAAAGCACTATATCACAAGACTACCTGCTTCATGAGTATTACCGCAGGCAGCTTTGTGATTTATGACCTTATCCTATACTGTAAAAGATTTAAGGCTGTATGTGTTCCAGCTTATATAGCTAACTGGACACTCTGAAAAGGCGGTGTACATTGGGAGTCCCAGCTTCTTCGGAGTCCCAGCTTCTTGGGAGTCCCAGCTTCTTGGGAGTCCCAGCTTCTTGGGAGTCCCAGCTTCTTGGGAGTCCCAGCTTCTTGGGAGTCCCA
>JAOXYF010000018.1:2960933-2996507 GCA_028565775.1 Sternarchorhynchus goeldii | reverse complement strand
AGTGTTTAGAGAGTATTACTAAAGAGAATGAGACCAGAAGTGTTTAGAGAGTATTACTAAAGAGAATGAGACCAGAAGTGTTTAGTGAGTATTACTAAAGAGAATGAGACCAGAAGTGTTTAGTGAGTATTACTAAAGAGAATGAGACCAGAAGCAGCAGACAGATAGAATGACAAAGAGACAGAGAGAGACACAGTTAGTTTAGATGAAAGTTACCCTTTCTGTTAAAGTGTTCTCCACGAAGCCAACAATAAACAAAACACACAGACACAGGATTCTCTTTTCCATACACCCCCTATACACACACACACATACTGCTTCCTCTCTAGCATACCCACCCACCCCACCCCCCAACACACACACGGGTAGCAGGAGAACCAATCCCAGCCCTGCAGCAACACATTTTAAACATGAAAATATGTGTGGAGGCTTCTGTGTTTGCTCAGGGCCAGGCATGAGCTGCTGCTAAGAGAGGAACACACAGACACACACACACACACACACACACACACACACACACACACACACACACACACACACACACACACACACACACACAGGGTGGAGCTGTACAGTGATCTGATGGATGGCAGTCCATGGCTTTTCTACAGGGAGGGGTTATGGCGCTAACATGTAATTATTGTCCCATTCATTGGTCACAATGTGAATTACACAGCTTGGGAATGTAGTGCACACAAACGTTTTAAGAATAACTCTTTGAATGGTGGGTGAGGATTTGTCAGAATAACACAGAGGACAATAGGCAGAACTTTAGGGTCCTGTTGAACTGCTCGGCCAACACAGAGCAAGAACTTGGTGTGTGGCATCTCCTTCAATAACACCTGCAGTTTGGGATCCAACTGTTAACCTCTCTAAACATTAGCCAGACTTTACTCACACACTCACTGTAACTCAAAGAACAAAAGCTGTCTTAGACATTCAATGTTAGAAGCAAAAAAAGTTTTGCAGACTTTTTTTTTGCAAAATCCTAACCTCCACACACCCCCCCTCCACATCCCCTGTAAACACACACGTGTGTGTACACACCACCCCTCCACATCCCCTGTAAACGCACACGCGTGTGCACGCACACCCCCTCCACATCCCCTGTAAACGCACACACGTGTGCACACACACCCCCTCCACATCCCCTGTAAACGCACACGCGTGTGCACGCACACTCCCTCCACATCCCCTGTAAGCGCACACACGTGTGCACACACATGCACACCCCCCCCCCCCCATGCGGGTCGGGACAGGCCAGCAGCGAGAGACCTGGCAGTGCAGCAGAGTGGAGCTGCGCGTTCAGGCAGGACGGGGCGGGCAGGACCCAGCACCCTGAGTGGAGCTGCGCGTTCAGGCAGGACGGGGCGTTCAGGACCCAGCACCCTGGCGCCTCCGGTCCTGTGGCTCCTCCTTGCTGACATGTAGCATCACGCCCTGCACTGCTCCCAGAACCTGCTTCACATGACAAAAATGCAGAGCTGCACACCCCCAAGAGTGCAAGTGCACCAGCACACACACACGCACGCTCACACACACACACACGCGCGCGCGCGCGCTCACACAGTGGAAAAGAAAACAGAAATGGAGGGGAGACACCTGTTTGCCTTGATGGTGACAAAACAAAGTGGAAAAAAACAGCGTACTTGAAAATCAAAGGTGGCCCGCTCATTTGCATACATCACCAAGGATAACCGCATGCAAGCGGAAAGAACCGGAAAAGTGAATGTGACACAAACACGGTGTTTTCGGCGCGTTCCGCGGGCGCACGGCTCTTACGTAAACAAACGGGCCTTGGAGACGAAGGTGGCGTAGACGGGATCACGGGTGGATGCGAGGGAAGCCCAGCCGAGGTGGAAAAAGATGGAGCTGCTACATCACGGGGTGAAGCTGCTACATCATGGGGTGGAGCTGCTACATCACGGGGTGGAGCTCTCCCACAGACCGTGCGCCGATGGCTGAGTCAGCCGGCAGGATGCTGAAGAACGTACGTGCGTGTCTTCAGGGACACCTCACTGAAAGCAGTTGGACGCTCGATGACGTGACTCGAGCTCGAGCGCCCAATCAGGAAAAGCCGCACAGATGAGGTTTGAGAATACGAATGTCTTTGGTTTCAAGGTGTCGTTCGTGTTTTCCGTTGACTGGCAAGAATAAAATGAAAGTAAAAATAAGAAAAATGAGTTTTCAGAGCTGAATAACAAGCTCAAAGATGAATATAAGGCTGGAGATGAAGGTGGTGCCTCGTACAGACAGGACAGAGAAGTGCAATGTTTTTACACTTTTGCCAAGCAGGTCTGTTTCTTTCTTAGTTTGCCTCAAAAGACTGCAGTGTGTTAAGGGGTCTTCTCTTTCGGATCACCTTCACCACAATCGCCTTCCCCACTGACGTAACCGAAAGTTCATGAGCTTCCTGGCATTGCTTAATGCTCTGTGATTGAATTATATGCCTTCGAAATGTGATCTTTCCCAGAGAAATGGGTGACAGCTTCAGTATAATTACCGTGGATTTCCCCAAGTTTTCTTCAATGGTCTCCCTGAGCACAGCCGAATTCTTTCCACTCACAAGGTACATTTTCATGTATCTTTCTAAGGCTTTTTTTTCCTGTGGCACCAAGCCCCTTAAAACATACAAAAAACAGGCTGCACAAAGGGTGGGATTTAGCTTCTGAAAGGGTCAGGAATTTCAACAGCTGCTTGTGGATGTGGAGAAGCAGAAGGATATTTCCAGAGTGCTGTGTTGTACTGAGAGGGCATCTGGAGGAGCCCGTGATCAGGGTGGCACGTGCGAGCTGAAGCAATCATGGCAGCCACTCTGCTGATGGCTGCAAGTCTGTACTGTTCTTCAGCAATGAAGTGAGTGACCTGTGCTCCCATTGGACAATAAAGGAAAATAAATACGAAATGAATAACAAGAAAAAAAATTCTCATTTCAAAAACCAGTGGGCTTTAGTCAAAGATCATTTCCTGCCAAAAACAAAAAACCAAAAAACTCAAACAAAAAATCTTTTCAATAACAGTTCATTTGAAATACATTTTTTTTAAAAAAGAAAGAACAATCACCTCTCCCTCCTTTCTTCAGTAGGTTTTAAAGCTTCATGCCATGAAGTCAGACGAGTCTCAACAAGCTCTCTGACACAAACAAGCCTTGGCTCCAGCATGCAAAGCTTGGGATGGGCCTGCAGATGTTCCTGGGACAAGCTGTATCTTGCCACCTTTCGTTGGAACACTCGCTTCTTTGAGAGCTTCCCCCCCCTCTCTGCATCCTCCCCCTAAACACCCCTCCCCCCACCTTCTCCTCCGGCACGGTAAGATATTCAACAGGAGAACTTAACTCGTGAAGTAGGTTGCAGGTAGTGATTGGCCCTTAAGCACCATAGGGTTCAGAAAGGAGGCACAGAGTATTTACATGAGTATTATCATCCCATTCCACTGATCCCTGGACTTTGGGTGAGAATACCCATGATGCTTTCAGACAGGCCCAGGGAGAACTCTGCTCAACGAAGTCTTAGTTCCAAAGGAAAAATAATCGTATGTCACTTACAGGTACTGATAGGTTGACAGTAATTCCTACGTACAGTCTGACATTATCAAAGAAATGATAGATAAACAACACAAAATGATTTCCCTTCAGTCCAGCTTTCAAAGGAAGACCAAAAGACTAATCTGTGGAGTCATCTTACCAAAAACAGTGTAAGAAACAAAACAACCTGAAAAAACAGCCTGGATTGCAAAAGTGTTCCTGTAAATGAGGAGTGGTTGGATGCAATACCAGGAAATGTCTGCGAGTGTGAGTGAAGCAGCTCTACTCAAGAAGACCTGTCTGGGATAAAGGTGTGTCTGCATGAAGCACGCTTCACCCAGAACACACAGCGTCCTTATTTTGAACCGGTGAATCTTGGAAGAAAAATAACACACACACACACACACACACACACACACATATACGTACACACACACACACACTCACCCACACACACATACACACAGATACACGTCCACGCACACATACACGCACACATACACACACACATACACACACACAAATACAACTGGTACAGGAGTGTGATCGTTGAACGTTGAAAGTTATGTTGAAAACACTGATGCTAATGGAAAAAGTTAAAAAAAAGCTCACAGTAATGTGAACCTCTGCCAACACAAGACAACTGAAATATTCATCACTGCTGACTTTTACAAAATATCCAAATAATAATCCATTTCTTTAACCCTAACAAGAACAACAACGAACCCTTCATTACTGTCATTACTGCTGCACAAATACTCTTTCCTGTCTGCAGCCCAGTTGTGCATTTTATAGCAGAGACGTGGCATGGAACCCCAACAGAGGTGCAGAGGTGATGCTGCCCTCTATATGAGCCTGGGGTGGGTGTGTTGTTCTCACAGCCGATACCTCTCCAGCGAACGCTGAAGTAACGCATCTGCAGTTTTTTGGTGGAATATGCGACAGGAGTGAGGATGACACAAACTGTTGTGGGAATCGTATTAATGTCACTATCCCACACGGCCCAGCAGCCAATAGGCATGAAGGGAACGTCCCACAAAGCCACCTTCCCTCTCTAGTTGTTTACTCAAAGATGTAAGGCAGCTTTACCTTTTATCATTGGTGCAATGGAAACACAGGTTTTTCCAGACTAACTTGTGTCAAATTCGAGAATAATGGCACTTCGGATTGGGAGGAAAGGAATCACCACCCGTTGAATCAGACGTTTGTTGTTAACCCCTAATTAAAACGCCTGAAAAATCTATATTTGCGATGGGTTAGCTAACTTCGTCCAACCAAAAATACACTGCAAAATCATTAACCTAGCTAGCGGGGGTAAAGCTAGCTAGGACCGAAAATCAACTCGCCACCTACTGGTTGGTGCATGCTACCACGGTGTTAACGATCGCCCGCTGGGGCGCGCCATCCTATGAGATGACCCCCTTTTTGGTCTGATTTTTTCAGACAAAACACCGTGCCAACACTAGACAACAGTACTGTGCATAACAACCAAAACGCCCGCTGTCCGTCCTCGGGACACTCCCTGGAAGCCACCGCAACTTGACTAGCTGGTTTTGTCGGTTGTCTGTTTTTGACACCAATCTCAGCTAAACAAAATCACATTCACAATCAGATAAGCAGCTACTGTAATCCTCACAGAGGCGTAGCATCGACACCATGTAGCAATAATGTAGCATCTCTACCTGGCAAAAACCGTTAATCCGCCTTTCACTATCTGACCAGCAGGGGTCATTCATGAGTCTTAGGAACTCCTTTAACGAGTATAGCCCAATACACACATTTAAAACACACAAATATAATAGTTTATAATATATAATTTGTTAGTCATCATGACAATTTTAGCATTCACAGCATGGTTATCACTGCAAGTATACATGTTAGTCCTCTAACAAATCAGATTCCCAGAAGAATCTGCGAGTGTTTTGAGTCACAGCACATACACAATCCAAAACATACACAAACAATTTTTAAAAACAAAAATGTGGCACTTTAACCACCTCAGTGTTCACTTTTTTTAGTGCATTGAAAGACACTGCAATCATAATAAATAGCAGTACAATCACAATATATTTCCAGAGATATAATCCTTAATATTTTGATTATCCACACAATATTTTCTGAAACATATACACAATCTCATGTCAGGTAAGGGGGGTTCTCGTTACTGCTACACACTTAAAAGAATTAAATATTTCTTTTCAGAAATATTTTGTTGGTTTTATTCTCCACTTTACTAGGATTGGTTATTTAGCTAAATGTTAAGATTATTTAACATTATTTGTTAAGATTATATGTTAAGATTATTAATAGCAAATAAAATGTATTTGCTATAAAGAAAATTACAGTTTACACAACATTAAATCAAAATTGTACTTTATCTCTATATGCTAGTAATGAGAAAAAATCTGTTCTAAAAGTTATTAAAAGTCTTTATTTTGAGGGGTTTGAGGGCTTTGCGTTTGTGCTTTTTTGTGTATTATTTTTGAGAGTTTATGTATCTATAAAACAGAAAAAACAATGTTTACATTCTTGGGAAATTTTATCAAAATTAAAAGTGAGGACTAAGGATTGTGCATTGCAATAAAATCACTCAGATGTAACAGTTTAGATTTTAACCTTTGACATAGTTCATAAAATTTACCCAATAATCCTAAATTGCAAGAAAAATGAAAATTCTTGAAATTGTGCTGATTCACATATTAATTGCTGAACGTCCAAATAAACATTTTAGTTGTTTTAGGGCAAAATGCAAAGATTGAAGATAAGATTGACTCTGTACTCAGCACTGAACACAGTACGTAGGAGTGCACACTTCTCGCTAAGAGAGACTGAAGCTGTACTCAGCACTGAACTGTGTGGGAGAACACACTCCTCACTAAGAGCAGGCCAGTTTGAACCTCAAGGCTCTTTTCCCTCTGCCAGGTGCAGTTTGGTAATTGAAGACTTTCATATAGATCACAGAAGAGCCTAGAGCCGTGATCAGACAGATAAAGACTTCACACTTGTCTCCAGGAGAAATAACGCTCCCTCAAGGAGTGCAGGGGAGGTGCTGACTGTGAAAATCAAATGCACTAACGAATTAACTACGAAAAGATGCCAAGGTCCCTGTGGGCATTTAAATGCACTGAAATGGGCTCAGAGAAGAATTTGATATGGAGACTGTATGAGTGGGTACAAGGACCTGGTGACTTGAGGGCAGTGTGTTTTATTTCCTGTTACAGAGAGCTTGTGTTGTACCCCTTAAGCTTAGACACTTAACCCTTCTTTTGATGTCCTGTGAATGTTCTAACTGCTTCCAACTCAGCAACCACAAGATTACAATTTTTACCACAAAAACATTAGCATGGTCTATTCTTTTTGATTAGGTTTTTTTTTTTTTGCTCAATTATTTCTCCAAGTTTCTTAATTTCCCACCCATTGTCTGAATCTCCTAATTTCCGAAGTCACCGGAGGAACTTAGTTCTTAGCCAGCTGCAAAATAGAATTGTGATGGTGCTCACTGAGGGCATCGATTATTTCACGTTAAATTTAACCAAGTGGAAATCATTTCTTGTCGATGTGTCTCTCCTAACGATTTCTATACTGTATTTATGTTAATAAAAACAACAACTACAACAACAACGACAACAATCAGCTCCTGTGTTTTGTGTGTTCGTGGTTCAGCTCATGATTTCAGTGTCTTACCGTCCAGGTGGCGGACTTGGCTGTGCTGGACTGCTGGAAGGACACGTCGAAGGTGTGTGGCCCAGCGTAGTCTGTGTTCGACGGGATGGCGGGTGATGGGGAGAGGGCCTCAAAGGTGGAGCTGGGCTGGGCGTACGGGGAGGGTGCCGTTACATTGTTCTGGGCATGGTCGTTGTTGTAGGGGCTGGTCGATGTGGAGCCGCCATTTTGATCCATGCCGTTGAGAAGCCCCAGGTTTGTGTACTGTGACTGAGCGGAGAAGGTAAAAGTCAGTGCGGGAGGCAAAAGTCTGTATATGGCTTTAAAAATGATTAAAAAATGCTGTTGTAAGCATATAGAAGAACAAAGAATATGTATACAACAAAATATAATGAGCTTTTGCTGTAGTGTTCGTTCAAGTTGAGCTTTGATGTTTATGCATCAGACAGTGATGTCACAGTGGTCTGACAGAAGCACTACCTGGATGCTAACTTGTGGTATCTGACTTAAAGGAGTCTTTGTTTATGTGTAATTCAGAGAGAAACACAACCCGAGCGGTCATTCTATTTATCACGCCATTGTGGAAAAAAATGCAACTCTGAGTTGTTCACAGCCAACAGTGGTTATGTACATATGCTTTTGTATGTAAAAATGCTGTGAAGTCCTCTCTGTAAAGTGTGTCGTAAACGAGTATGAAAATATCACTCCTGAATTTATAAGGATCTGTCCAGAGCAAGATGAAGCAGATACTGTTCCACTATCACAGAAGCAAAGAACCCTGAACCCTCATTCTCTACAGTCCTGCACACCTTGAACCCTCATTCTCTAAGGTCCTGCACACCCTGAACCCTCACTCTCTAATGTCCTGCACACCCTGAAGTGGCTTCACCACAGCTCACCCCGCCCGCTGCCCACCAGCCAACCCTCCTCTGGTTCCAGCATCTACCCACAATGCTTTGGGAGCCCTCTGGCAGAACCACATCTGCTTAGAAAAGCTCCAACAGGCCTGACGAGAACATTAGCCAACCCGAACTGACAGTGTAAGCCCAGATACCATAATTAATTAAGATGAGCATTACTCAACTGCCTACTGTATGACCGACCATCAGGAACAAAGTGAAGTGAATCCTAATCCTGAACTACAGCATCGGGAGACCGTCTCCGCTGGAGCCCGAGAAGGATTGTAAATGGGGGCCAACAGCCCGAAGAGCCCCGCTGATGCCAGGGGTGGAAGGGGCCACGTCAGTAGCAGACAGTGGGTGGATACGACATGCTTCACACAGTTCCTGTGGCATCCTTCGAGTAGAGGCACTCAGGGGAATTACACTGCCCGACATCTGAGAAGAAGGAGAATGTTCTGGAACCCAGCCAACCTTTTCCTGCCCCAGTCCTCTGGCTGCCCTGTCAATTCCTTTCCCTTTATATAGGCCACATTCCTGGCGGAGGGAGCATGGCTGGATGGCTATTCAAACCGCCATTAATCTCTACTAGAGCTCCAGTTTATTTCAGACATGGAAGGATTCAGCTGTTCTCTCTGCCAGTTCTCTCTGCCTTCTCTCACTCTTTCTTACTCTCATACTTGCTCATTCTCTCTGTCTCTCTCTTTCTCGCTCTCTCTAACTCTCTCTCACACACACACACACACACACACACACACACACACACACACACACACACACACAGTCTTGTTTACTGTCCATGTACAGACTTTACACTGACATAATGATTACTGTAGATAATTAATGCTAACCCTACACCTAACCTTAACCTTGATCAATTTTTTCAGTTGGTACTGCCATTTTTTTGTGTAAGAAAAGATGTTCCCATAACTGGGGAAATATTTGGTCCTGAAATATAAAGATGTACACACACACACACACACACACACACACACACACACACACATACACTCACATACACACACAGACACACACAGACACACACAAAAAAAATTGAAATCACTCTTATAGCCAAAGTAGAAGAGGTGAGACTGACTCTGTACTCAGCACTGACAACACAGTGTGTTTCTGAGCCAGTACTGAAAGTGACTACTAAATCCATGACTACTACTAAATCCATGACTAAAAGTGATAAATAATTTAAAAATCTGCATAGTGTTTCTTTTTGTCTGCAGATGCACTAACTACACCTGAGAGAGAGCTGGTGGATGAGCTGCCATTCCCACAGGTGCACGGGGGGGGGGGGCGGAGAGAGAGAGAGAGAGAGAGAGAGGGAGAGAATAACATGAGGGAGGAAAGAGCGATTCATTTCATCTGCGTGGACAGGGGTCAGTGTGCGTGTGCCACGAGTCTTTTCAGCCCTGCAGGACCAGTGTGACCCGAGTTTTAAAGAGCCAGTCTGGGTGAACAATACAGCAGGTCAGCAGGTGTACTTAAAGGAGACACACACACACACACACAGCACAAAGAGGAGTGACTCCCTCTGGCACTCACAGGGCTACAGCTTTCAGACACACGAGCTTCTACAATGGAGCAATTAGAAGAGAATGGAGTCCTGTAGAGACGGAGGGGCTCACCTGACCACACTGTGCACGTCTGATCCCTTCAGAGGTTCAGTGGAATGCCCCGCCTGGACAGCCACTGATCTAATCGTGCTCAGACGTTTCAAACACTGCCTCTTCTTCATATACGGAAAGATAATCGCTAAGTTATGACACGTGGTGTAAACGTTAGCATTTTAGGAAAAAGTTAGCATTTTGCTATTGGCAATTTTGCTAAAGTTCATTTAGAAACTGTAGTGTGTACACACACACACACACACACACACTCTTATACACCCACATAGTTGCTAAGTTCGAACTACAATGAATATACACTAGTACCAGGAGAGCCTACAATCGGGTATTTCCTGTACACCTTGAGTCACTACAGGTGACCTCATAGGCTGTGGGCTTGTGAAACTACCATCAATCAAACTTCAACCACATTCTGATTAAGGACTCAGAGTTTATCGGAAAGCAATTATGAGCAACAAAGCTGTAATGAACACACATGAGGTAACAGAACCAGCTGCGTGGTCGTCCCAGCCTTTGTTGACGTGTGCGACTGCTTGTATGCAGTAGAACATCTTGCTGAAATTTCTAATCTAAAATATTCTTCTAAGTAAACTTGGATGTGTTAGAGAGAGACTATTATAAGATTACGAGAAGTTCCAAAAAAAGCCAAATCTACAAAGACAAAAGCCTGTAACAGGGTTAGAGTTGACAAGCCCCGCAGTTACGATCAGGGAAGGGGAACGAGGTAGTGAGGGAGATGATATTCTCTTCAACCTTGCCTTTAATCAGATGATATCCTCCATAACACAACAGACATCTAACGTCTACTTTAGCTGCTCTTAAAAATACTTCCCTGTTTATAGCGTGGGGCCCCTTGGGCCGTCGGGACTCTAAGCAGCCTAGCAGTAAATCAGGTGCTCGCAATGACCCCGGCAGGAGTTAGAAACGTCGGCAAAAGGCAGGTCGGTCTGCTCCGACCAGTCTGCATGTTCCCGCCCACGGACCGGGAAACGCGTGCCGAGTGGGATCAGAACGTGGTCCCTGACCTTCGGCGTGAACGCTTGTTACTGCCATCCTTGGAATGCTAGTAACACACTGAGGCCTGTCGTGAGCAGTTCTGAAATGCAAACAGTAGCCTGGCACAGAAGGTGCGATCGATTCCACTCGCTTCAACTCCTCTCCTGTGCATTGTGGTTGGTCACAGCTCTTGGACTGGATCAATTACTGAGATGCTTTTCTGCCCAAAACTTATACATTTGTGGTCTTGAGGGCTAAAACACTCATGTTTCTAAAGTCATAAAAATGTTACTAACTGTATAATAAAAATACTACAAAAAACACATCTACAAGCTCCAGTCACCGCGGCCCTTCCAGCTCCAGTTAAATGTAATGTTTTTTGGGTCCATGATAGACAATATTAAAAGTTTAAACGTATAAATTCCAAACGTCACGTCTAGGTTCAGAACGCAGAATCGTGTTCTTATTTTCTAATCTGAAACAAGCACATGACTACGTTTTAGCACAGACACTGTAACACTCGGCATTTTAATGACTGTGACAACTTTTATTAAAATTTAAAGACTTAAAACATATTGTGATCTTAGGTCATAATGTCTTGGTCAAGTTTCCGTTTTTTTGTTGTTTAAATGCTATATAAAGTTATAACTATGCAACATATAACAGAATATCAAAATATAAATCTATTAAAATACTCAGGTGTCAAAACACTTTATATGTTAACATTAGTTCTTGGAACCACCTTTAAACAAGTATTAGAATTACTTTACAATACTGATTATACTGCATTGTTTTGCATTTGTTTGAAACCACTGCACAGAAATGAGTTGTTTTATTTCATCTAAATATATACCCTCAACTGTGTTTATATAGCAAGCTGAAATATTCAAATGAATTATTCTCGAGCAGCAATTTGTGCAAATCAACATGTTTTTACAAGTGACCCAGTGGGATTTGTCTGTTTTTACTAGCAGTAATCAGTGAATATCTGTATGGCTGTACTGGTAACCGAACAAATGTGTGCATGAGTTTAATCCTCAGACAACACTGATCAAGCACCTGACTGACGCATTTAATGGAGAAGTTGAATTTTATGTTTAATGGAGATGCTTGTGTTTGTGGTGTTGTGCTTACAACTCTGCACATCGAACGCGTTAAGTCATGTCATAAACATGATTTTAAAAAAAAGTTCTTTTTGTAAAAGCCATGTGGTCAAATAATCAGATATAATTTAACTTGACAAATTTAGACTCTGAAGAGATGTTATAACATATATATGAAAAGAGAAACGTTTCCAAAAATTATGTTAATTCACGTGTTTTTTGTAGAATTTGGAAAAAAATACCACAAAATACCATAAAGGGGAAAAAACTGGGTTTTGACGCTTTTGGGGATGTTCTTTGAGCACACACTCTTGAAAGACACGCTTGCATCACTGCGTCAAGTAAAAAGCCATGGTAGATACCCCAGGGATTGTAGAAGAACACATAATTGCACTTTCTTCTTTATTCCTACCTGAAATAACAACTCAAACGTAAAGGACAGCATCTGTTACCCTTTGCCTTCTGCCTTGATAACAGAGCAGTTAACCAGAGCAGTTAACCAGAGCAGTTAACCAGATCAGTTAACCAGAGCAGTTAACCAGATCAGTTAACCAGAGCAGTTAACCAGAGCAGTTAACCAGATCAGTCAAAATTCCAGTGGTCACAACCAACTATAAATCACCTCAACCTTCACAGGTAGGTGCAGCCTTGGATAAGCGTGACAGAGCAGGATTCTGGCCATCCAGGTCTTCTCCGTATTGCAAGACGTCCTAAAACCTAGCAGTAGGACATGGAGGAGACCTGGCCTGTGGACTGTGGCCTGTGCACCACTGACCCGGGCAGAGCGTAACCACTCTGGGTAATCAGATTGACTCTAACACACACAGGGAGAGTCCATTAAGCACTAAATTGAGGAGGGGTGGGGGAGTAGGACTGGATGGGGTGGAGGAATTGGGTGGGGTGTCTGCCCTCACTTTATGCCCACTGGGCTGAGCAGGGCAGGTGATTGTATCTGTATCAAAACACTGTTAAAGCAATTAACCGCTCACGCCCGACACTCCTCTGCGGAGCTTCAGTCAACGCATTCTTTGAGGAGACTCTGCCGAGCGTAGCACACAGGAGGGGGAGCAAAACCAGACACCTCCCCCACTGCCCTGACCACAGAGAGATGGACGCTGCTCAAAGATCAACCTCCACTCTATAAGCAAACCTATATAAACCTAAAAAAAAAATGCAGAAGTCCCTCTTTGGACTAATGAATCCCACCCAGGACATTAAAAGTATAGCTCTTCTTTTGGTATGTGCTCTTGAAACACAACATTTTTACCAACTTAACTTACCAACCGGTTTTTTTCAGCACAACCCCCCCCCCCCCCCCCTGCAAATACTGGGCTAAATGCATAAGAAACAAACATATCTTCTACAGTTCATCCACCTGTATTCTCCTCTTACAACACCAAACACAACTGTCTGCAGTCCCCTACCGTCATTACAGAGAGAGAGAAAGAAAGGATGAGGGAGACCGAGCATTTAAGAGCTTTAATCAAAGCTGGGTGAACTGTGGATTGGTTACCTGAGCTCAGCTTTTAAAAAAAAATCAAGGGTGGGTGGGAGGATTTTACTGGGTTCCTAATGGCACTTAGGTCAGACTCTGGGCTAACGGTGTTGTGTTGACAACAGCTTTGCACCAAAGACTGGTGACTCTGATGCTGGCAGACTCAACTACCACCTGCCAACAAAAAATGGAGGGGCTTCTGGAGAACAAACACACAGATCCACACTCGGTCTTAAACACTGACGTGGGGTTTCAAAGGAGGCCCAAAACCGAAATCTTCGTCTCCTAAAAATGTCCAGCCTGACACAGACTGAGAAAAATCGAAGAAAAAAAAAACCCAACTAGAGTTTAGTGTGAGAAGTTGAATTTGATTTTCCCCAAACACAATCCTTTCCGAATCCTTCTGAATGCCACTCCCCAAAAATGTTCATTTAATAGTGTTTAAATCAAGGTTGAGAATTTACTAATAATATTAGTTTGAGCAGAAATGTTAACAAATGTATAATAAGAAAAAAAAATAAATATATATATATATATAAAAAAAAATAAAATAAAATATTCCAAGCAAAAAATGTGCACCATCTTTTAAAATCTTTATCTTTTAACAGCCATGATAAAATCAGGAATTACGCAATTCAGTAACTTAAATACGTAAAAAGTAAAATAAAAGCTCAAAAAAATTATAGTAAAATCTGTAAAAATTTGAATTATCTGTAGAAATCAGAATTATCTTCATGTTCCTTCGCATTGCCAGATATCTACAGTTCTTTTGGTAAATGCCTTTGTGAGATTCATCTGGTAATTTGATCCGAACAAACATAGATGCTGCAAATGAATTATGACTAAGATAATGCTAAAAAGTCAGGAGAGGAGAAGCGTGTTGTTCTCATATAAAACATTTCCTACCTGTTTTTGTTCATGCTTCTATTAATACAGTTAGTGCCATGTTTTATCTGCCTACACTGACCTTCTTGACAGATGTGGCACAATTGTTCTATGCAAATAGGCTCGACAATCTTAAACAAACTCCCAGTATTTGCTGAATGCCTCAAATCAAACACAAGAGATATGAAGTAACACGCATAACAACAGTTAGACAAACACGTTTGTGTTTTCCCCCCAATAATCCAACACAAACAAGGAAGAACAGAGGACCATCTGAGAAAAGAACACCTCGATACGCACCGAGAAAGTCACAGAGCAAATACATTTGTCCCAAAGAACAACAACGAATGACTACCTCTAGGTAAACAACACCTAAAACATTAATCTAAAACTAAATATAAACAGAGCAACTAGGCATATATCCTAGACATTTTAATTTTGTATGACACCAAAATTCAGCACTATATCCAACTACTTGAGCACCCCCATTTCACATTTCAATTTACTCAAGAACGCTAAGAAACAAAACCCCCTTTTTTTAGGCCTTAGCGGGTCCAGTTTTCCCAGCTGGCCCATGAGGTCCTGCCCTCGACCCTCAACCGAAGGCTGGCGAACACCTCAGTCTCTGGGCATGCGGTGGGACGGCGGGGGGTCTTACCTCGCTGTACGATGCAGGGTTACTGGTCTCCAGGTACAACATATTGGCGCTGAGGTTGAGCAGTGCAGCTGCTGTTTGCTCCACAGGCTCCAGGATTCTTAGCCCTTTTTCTTCCCTTTTCCCCTAAAACGGTGGTGTGCACTATAGACGGGAATGGGGTGAGCTTAGAATCTCTATAGGAATTCTATGGGATTGCCCTATATACAAGATCTGATCAGAGGGGAGGGCCTGAGCAGCTACCTGTCCAATACCTGAGTCCACACCCTTTTTTTGGGAAGGCGCTACCTATCTTCTACCTCTTCCCTTAAGGACAACCCTGTAATGCTCTAAAAACACACCAGACAGCGATGTTTAGCACCTTACAACCCAATCTGTTCCAAAGAGCAACTCGTTTCATGTCATTCCGAGTTATGACCATGGAGCAAAATGCTATTTTTTTTTATTATGTGTAAAAATAAATCTCTCATTGATTAGCACTCAAACCCCCCAAACAAACAGAACAGACAACACCCCTCCTTAATGCATGCATTTAAATGAGTGTGAAATCTGATACTTTTAGCGTGAAGGTCTGATACTCTGATACAGCAAACCCTAGCTTCAGACACCAAACATAGTTATATAATTTTTTCCTGGATAGTGAGATGCTAGAAAAGAAAATGTAAAAATAACCCAGGGTGTTATTAAAGTGAAGCCCTGTGTTTTCTTCACACATATTCTACAGCAGTGAAACGTTCAATAATTGTTTTAAAGCCTTCAAAATCCAAATGACAGACAAAAACAGGCCCAATGATACCAAGGAGGGTATAACCTGATACATGACTTTGCACTTTGAAACACAGAGACATGTGTCTCATGCCTCAAATGTACAGTTAGATGAATGTCCAGGATTAGTTCACTAGAGACTCAGACCACCTCAAGCATGCAGAGTCCTAATCTGCATAAGAAAAGACAGCTTGCCAACCCCCAACTTACCCTGAGCCTCTACTAGTGCCCTTTGAAAAACAAAAGAGTGGCTGTAGACTGCTTGTATCTATCAGAGATGACTGGTGTAGATCTGTTTTGAACACATAAATGATGGTTCTGATAGGGGGAACTGGATCTCTCTTTTGTATCTATAGAAAATCTATGTTAAAAATAAGAGAGAGAGCGAGCGAGCGAGAGAGAGAGAGAGAGAGATCCCATGTCATTCTCTGCTCTTGTCTTAAACATTGTAACATTTGTAAATTAAAAACATTAAAAATTCAAAAACATTTTTTGTTTGTAAATCTTTTAAAAATCTTCTCCAGAACACTTTCATTTTTGCTTATGAATGATGTACCATTAGCATGTCAATTTCTTTCTAGTGCAATGTGAGCTTCTTAAATCAGATAATAAACGAATTAATTATCATTTTAACTAAAATGCAACTACAAAAGGTATCAGATAAATGTCCTTAATTCAATGTCATTCACGAAGTGTCACTATTACTGCTAATCGCAATATGTGGTGTGTTAGCAAGTGTCTACACTGGAGCATAAATACGACCACTAGTACTAAATACTATTACCACTGCATAGTATTTATTGCAATGGAGACTAAATCTCTACTTCTGCTTCCTCAAAATGTATCACAGTGAACCAGAGGCATAGCAACGCATGTTTAATAAGAATGAACAATGACATATGGCTGATAGAACACCTCAGGAACAAATCTTACAGCACCGTAGCGCTGAAAAGGTTTTGTTAAACCAATCATGTTTGAGGGAAATAATTCAAAGCTGTGCAGTGATACTTCATACATACAGTGGAGACCAACTTCATGCAAAACACAGAGTGCAGTGACTTGCCTGGAAAATTTAAATAAATTGAAATGTTAAATTCTCATATTTAGTACAACATGAAATACCAGCAAATGAATTGCACACCCACTTTTCCACTCTGTGTTGAGCTTTTGGGTGGAGATTCTATTAATCCAGGTCAAAAAGGAGAAAACTGTGGCCTTCAGGCCATGAGGTGCCCATAAAGAGCTGTCATGACAGACAAACCCCCTCCGGGACCCATAACTACTACCGTCTGCAATCAGTAGCCCACACCCTGTTTTGCTACGGGGGGGGGTGGATGAAGGGGGGGGGGGGATTAGCCTCAGGTCACCTGGACCAATCAGACAATGTGGGTCTAGCATCCACTGCAGGTAAGGTAGCAGATCTTCACAATGCTCTTGAGGAGAGCAATCAGGTTAGCTAAACAAACTCCTAATTGGGCTGAAACAACATTGGTAGGGGTGCTGAATAAAAGTCCCCTCTGGTGTGCCTTTTGAATCTCAGTGGGCTGCTTCTACTGTAAAACAAACTAAGATTGTGTGATAACAAAGAACAAAAGTGAACTCTAATTAGATTACAATATAATTTTAGAGCCCCACAAGAAACTGCAGAAAGGACAGTCTCCTCAAGCTAGAGTTCCCCAACACGTATAAACAGGCTGTTATGTTTGAGAAGGTGTGATCTTAAAAGTTTGTGTTGCATGAAAACTCTAATTTGCAGAAATGACAGAATTTGCAGAAATTTGTAGAAATGACAGAAGAAAACTTTTTTTTTTTTTTTTTTAGACCAACCAGATAATGCTACTAAAACTGCATCAAGGACACCACCACAGAAAAGCTGCAACTGTAGAAACATGACGGGAATGACCACTTTGCCCTTGTTCAAACGGTTTTCGCTTCAGCTCAGTTTGTATTGTCTGTACTAATTTACAAAAAATCTTTTCCTCAAAATATCAGAAATGTCAGCTCTTCCAGAAAAACCCCCTGATAGGAAGCAGTTTGCAAAGTACATTCTAGTAATTTTATTGCAAGACAAATTGCCAAAATACCCAAATAATTCGGTTCCATGTCTTGCATGTTAAACACAGCACTATAAGACCAGCTTAAAAGTAATAACGTCATGTTAAGGTAAAACCCTAGGGTGACCACATTCAGGTTCTTATTCAGATTCGGACCACCTTATTTATCCCATAGGGCAATTTATTCAGGTTCCAGCTGTATCTGAAATACAGGGTCACCTCCATTAACCTCCACACCTCTCCCACCAACCGCATCCACAGCGCTCACCACAACCATGGCCAGCGAAAGGTGGCAGCATGATTCTTTAAAAAAACATGAAAAGGACTGATTCCAGATGTAAATAGATTCTCAATTAAGAGGAATGTGCCCAGATGAATTTTGAGCAAGAGGACAAGTGAGAAGACAGAGAGAATAACAAAGTAAATTAAAGTGTGAAGTACTTAGTCATACACCTAGTTAGTTAACCATACCCCAGCTGGTCAAACAGGAATAAAATAACTAACTGAATAATGCTGTAATTGATGTGGACCTGTTAAGATGATAGACTAAATCACGTAGAAAAGAGCGCAGTCTAATATTACACTGACAGATGACATCAGCACCAAATGTCCAGCGAGCAGCACATGTTAAACACACAACCCCTATTGTTTGTTTGTGTAAATGCTACTGTGCACTAATAATATAGTACATACATATTTCATGTTTTTCATCTTTAGTGCATATATTGTGTTATTCCTGCAGATTAAATAGCACTCACTTCATACACCCAGGTGCTCTCAGATGAGTATTCAGGCACATTCTACATATGAGTGTTTTATTGTCCACTTTAACTGTAAGATTACACTGAAACCCATCAATAATTACAAAAAGCAAACTACATAACACAAAGCATAAAGAAGTGGTGAACTGGTTTTTTTTACTAGGCCAAAACGATAGAATAAGCATTTAGAATGTGCATTTAAATTACTGAGCTACACCTCCTGAATTCAACATTTCTATAGGACTTTTAAAACTGGGCTACACAAAGATTTGTAGAACAAATCACACAGAAATAACACAGAAAGGATATCCTAATGGATTCATTAAGATAATTATCTCTGTGCACCGAGATCTGTATTCTATATGGAGTAATCATTACCTTGCCTGACCTATTTTTAAATCTTCTCAGGGGTCTCTATCTAACAGGTCACTCAATACAGTAATAATGATATGTGCGGAAAAATAACTTCCTAGTACCAGTATGAATACTAGGTGGTTACCTCATAACAGGGCCACAGAGATACATGGCTTAATAGTGAACATACTTGCACTTGTTAAGTGCTCCAACACCTATTTTTGCACGGAGGATATATTAGATAGAGAGAACCACAAAAACACACACACACACACACACACACACACAAACAGAACATTAGTGGTTGAATTAGGCATCAGTTTTGAGTCAATAAACACTAAGGTTTGCTTCATAAAGGGAGTAGTGAAAACATCAGTGTGTTCTTGTGAGCCAGACAAAAGATGTTTGCTCTACAGTGACTTCAACTCTCTGAGGGCTGTTTGGGTTAAAAGCTTTTGGATTAGGACAGGTATCATGTGTCAGGTGCTTGGAGTTTGGGAAGGACACCAGTACAAGAAATGGACAGTCTCCATCACTCCTTACTAAGGATCCAAGGACCAGGGAGGAAGAGGAGAGAGGAAGAGGAGGGAGGAAGAGGAGGGAGGAAGAGGAGGGATCACTGTGCTTTAACTCAGTTTATACCTGAGAGAAAGATAGATAGATAGAGAGAGAGAGAGAGAGAGAGAATAGCGCGATTCATTTCATTATTGCCTGCTTAGCCTGTAATTGATGAGGTGGCTTTACACTCTTCTTTCTCCTGTGAAACAGGGATTTTCTCTTTGATGAGGGTAATGGAATGCCAGAGGGCAAATGAAAGATAGAGAGAGGCCTCAAGGGGCAGGTAGGTCTGAGATCTCCACAGATCTACAGATCTAGCCAGCTTGTCTTAAAAGACAACAGTTTTGCAATCAATTTCAACAAGGGAATGAATTCAAATTATTTAGCAGATATCGATCCATAACACAATCATAAGAAACAGTGTTTCAGGATAATAATCTGTTAGTAACGTCAAGGGGACGAAACACCTGTGGCTCATAGACAGTGTAGACTCAACACCTGCACGCTTACCGTGGAACTGCTTTACTGTGTAATTGGGATCAGAACTTCTCCATCCTGTTTCTGGGTCCCTACTCACAGGGAGCCCTGCCAGGTTCATGAATAGCTTTAGGGACGACTGTATTCCACCAGCAATTAAACAAAAACATTTGAATACAACAAACTATTGTTAAATTCCAAGCCAATGATCTTCCATCAAATATAGTAGGTTTATACCATGTTGATGTCTTAACAGTATATAAGGAAACTATATTACTATACACAATAATCATTGGTAAGATTTCTCACAAAACAAACAAAAGATACAAACTAAAACACTTTTCTGCCAGTTTGAGCAAAACCCACAAACACATCTTTCCTACCAAACCAGATATGCAATAACCAGGAGTCATTTCAGGCCCAACCTAAAGCAGGAGCAGCTAGAAAGTAAGTTATTGAAACTACTGCACTTAGAAGCCATAGCTTACCTGCTCCAGTCTCCCTTCTGCAACACAAACTATAACACACATGACTAGATTTAGATTTTTGCATCTGTTCATTGCTGTTCACTGTTGTTATGGAACATGTAACTTTATGCAACGTTTTTTTTTATCTGGCAATTATTACCTGTTTTACATACTGTTGTCTGGTCACTGTCCTGCCTGATACTCTATGTAATATTGTGTAATGTTAAATGTTCACCCAACCGTGTACAATCTACCATGCCACAAACCTAGTTAACAATCTTTTCATTATACCACACACCCATTGTGTAAGTATATGCTTCCTTATTACTGAGAGAGATTGTACATGTCAAATAAGCTGAACAACAGTCAGGATCTCCTGGAAAAGTGTTCAGTATCTCTACTGCTGTCTGATGCTGCTCCAGGCAAACTGGCGGAACAGAGCAGTTAACACTCACTGAGCAGCTGAAGTTGGAGAGCTGGAGAGTACACAAGAAAGCAGTTGAGATATAGATCCAGGTGGATACTGCTCACCTTGGCTGATCTGAGAACAGCTTCCTTTACCACTCAGTAAAGCCTAAACTTCTGAAAACCTACAGCTTAAAAGTTCTGTGGACATTTTAAGGTTTGTCTATGGTTTTTAAGCAGACTGCTGAAGAAAAGATTGCTTTCTGTGCAGAATGTGTATAAAATGGACGATAATTGTGGAAGGAGTGGCGGGAGGTGAGGAACACACCTTCTTAATGCTCTGTAATCACCTTGTGCTGAGTCAGACACTAGCTGAACAGAGCAAAGCAAGAGCAGAGACCAAGCAGTTCATTCAAAGCCAGCAAAAGACATCCAGGGGGTTCCAAGCTGAGCTGAGATCAGTTTTAGTCCAACACGCGCCCAAAATGTGCATGTCAGTTTGGGGGGTGCATTCTCTCTCACTGGTCTGTGAGCTCCCGACTCATCACCCTTTCACTAACTATGATTTAAAGAACATGAGCTTGGGCCCCTCGTCTCTAACAAATGATAAAAACACACCGACATCCCTGACAATCTTTTCCAGATTATGATTTTAAAAGTAATAATACTGTAAACCATACATTAGCTCTACAGCAAACCTCCTTGTCAAAGACATGAGATACATGGAGACATCTAAACAGCTTTCACAAGTTAAGAAATGCTTAAGAAAGGATTCCACAGTATTCTACAAATAAAATGAATAGAACTAAGTGAGCAGAGCCTCTCTTGTAAGTCACTTCACAACCAGGAAATGTCCTTATTGATCCAGCCCAGTCAACAGGCTCCTTGGAGCTGCCATCCCGTCCCACTCAGCTGATGAGAAGCACATGGTTCTGACATGCACTCTATGGGACTGAGCTGCACCGTTTCCACCAGGTTGCCATTTCCGTTCACATTCCATAGCGTTACCTGATTCTACGAGTCTGTCTTCTTGCTGTTTTTTTTTCTCCTCCCCCATCAGCTGTCCTTCATCACGACAGTCGAGAGGACCCAGGCCTCTGACCTGCACTGTGACAGGTGCTGCTCACAACTCTTGCCCTACGGCTAGTGAAAAGCACGCGCCCTCCAAAGGGAAAGGAATTTCAGATTTAATCCAAAAACCCCTCCACAATGCAAATACCGTTCCCTCAGGGTGCTAAATGTGTGCACATCATCTAATGACTCATCTCTCTGCCGCACCTCTGAAAAGAGGTGCCAAGAAGGCTGGATTGTTTTTTTTTTGTTGATTTTTGTTTTTGGTGGGAGAGGGGGGTTGATATGGTGAAAATGGGCTCAGAGGAAAAGGTGGCAATATTCACCAGAGTCGTTTAAAGCACAAACCTCTGGATTTCCAAGCTGCAAATCTCCTGGACTAAGGGCACTTTGGCTGGCGTGGGGTGTTAGCGTGACTCTCTCTCCACACCGCGCCACACCTTTTATCGAGGGAAAAAGGATGTGGGAAGAGGGTGGTGCTGTGAGTATAGGAGGGGGCATTAATCACCAGTTGAAGAGAAAGGAGAGAACCCCCACGACAACCACCCGCCCAACAGCCCGGGGGAGAGAATCACAGGGCTGCTGGAAGCTTGGTTTCTCCTCCCCCTCTCCTATTTACTACCGGGCAGAAGCATTCCTGTGTTGGGAGGAGAGACTGCACTTCACCTCCTGTGCCTGGCTCCTCACAGTTCAGGCACAATCTTCTACTGCTCTACCTACAGCTCACACATTTAAAACACTCAGACTTTCCATTGCCCTCTTGTTGTGTACTTATACAACTCTTATGTGCCAATGGAATTCTCCTGAGGGAGAGAGTCTCTCACACCCGGTATTTATGGAAAAGAACAGCTGAAAGGGGTTAGAAATGTTTTCCAGGGAAAAACATACCAAAAGCACTCAGAGGAGAAAGTTTATCCACAAATGACGAATAACTGGTAAGGTAACAAAAAAAATGCACATAACATCAAAATGGATGACTTACATCAAAGAAGAAGAAGATGTCTGATTGACAGTTTTGAAGTTCTTCTCCAGTTTCATAGTGCATTGAATCAGCCTAGACACCCAGATTTGACCAATTTGCTCAGTTTTACAATTGTTAAGTTGTTTGGCAAATTATCTCAGCAAATTATCCGATGCACCTCAACACAAATGTGACAAAACAAGGTGGGGGGGGGAAACATAAATAGGCTACTGTCAGGACCTGGACCATGCTAATTATAGCCAGCATTTGCTATTGGTCCCCATTAATACGTTTCAAATAAGATGTCACCAAATCCAATCAGAGAAGTTGTTATTAGGCTGGGAAGGGGAACCCCACAACACCCCCCCGCCCCAGGATGGGCGTATGGGTGATAACGGCTTTTACTGGGGTTTACCACTAAATCCCCCTGAAGCCCCAGTTATGCACCTCACTGGTCACACTAAACAAAACAGTTTCATAAGTAAGATGGTTTGTTCAGTAGTTTTTTATACAATTAGTTGCAGTCAACTTTAAAAACAGGGCAGGCTGTAAATTAATTTATGGTGGGGATTTTCAGAAGTGACCTTGGCCTACATCTGCTTACAATTTCAAGGGAATTTCTGACTAAATTCTGAATAAGAAAGTAAATGAAATACTTTTATTCCTAACCATTTCCTCTCATGGGAGCACGTGTTACTCTGGTATTTACAATGTAAAACTTCAAAGTTAAAAATGTAAACGTTTAAGGGGTTAAATAAAGGAAGAAATAAAAAGGTATAGCTATAAATAATAATAAATGTAATAATAATAATAATAATAATAATAAAAACCTTTCCAACATTTAAAGCTGAAGTTGATCTCCTTGAAGCCCTTAATAGTTTGACATTGGTTTTGTACACAGCAATAAAGCAGATCAATCAAAGAGAATGGTAGGTGTGCTCAAAGTTGCGAAATAATTCATTGTGCTATGAAGAACATGGTAATACTCATAAACACTGATTTCTTCACTTGAGGCCTTTCTTTTCAAGCCTCGTGAACAACACCCCTGCTGAATTTCCAGCTTCAATACAAACTCATACCTGCCAAATGTTCAAACAAACACCCCGCCACTTCCTGTCTTGCGAAATTTTTAAAAATGCAATAGACATATTAATCCTGAGGACACGCTGCAAAGCACTGTGGGAACTCATGATGCAAGATGAGCGGGGACAGCCTCCAATGAGATCACAGGGTTTAGCGAGGCTTCTTCATCAAGAAGAGAACAAATCCTTCTACTCCGATAATGCAGATAAACAAAAACTCAAAGTTCATCACACCACATAAAAGCCAGACATCAAGAGTTTCTCTCTTAAAGCACAAGTTTCTCGGGGGCTGACTGCGGCTGTGGTGGCGAGGCCGAGGTCTAGCGTTCGCCGTTGTGGAACACTCACTGTGAGGTGCTCGTCTGGCCCATGCATGGTAATGCAGTCCATGCTGATCTGAATGGTGTTGGATGGAGAGCTGCCTGTTGATCCTTCTGAGAAGTTCAGCTCGATGGGCTGCACAGAATGGAACGCTGACCTAAGGTGAAGCAGAAGAGACAGCTAGGGAGTTTTTGAACGAACAGTACAAAACACTGGTGGGTTTCATTCCTTTGAGTGTCTCTGGTTTCCCCCGCTTTTGCCCACCCATACACAAACACCCCCCACCCCCCAACACAGCTGAGTCATGTGCAGGTTGATGTGTGTGTACGTTTGGGCCTGCAGCGGTACGCACTGGTCCAACATCTCCAGCAGCTGGTTGAAGACATCCTGACTGAGGAGGTCTGTTCCCTGGGAGCTCGGGCTCTGCGACATGGAGGCCAGGAAGGATCCTTCAGACCACGACAGACAAGCCGTTGGCTCCCTCAATCTACTGAAAGAAAATGCACACATAAAACCCAATACGTGATGAACTATAGTATCAAACAAAATGGCCTATGGCTCATCTCTGTGAGATTGTGAGGCTTCAGGAGATGCCTGCACTAAAAATGCAATTAGAATTATAACAGACTTTCAATGTATTAGTTTGAAGAACGCAAAACATCTTTAATGCCCAGGAGCCAAGAATCGTCCAGCCAGACCTGGAGCGGTCAGTGTAATGCAAAGATCAGGCTGGAGTATAATAACAAAGATGAAAGGCAGACAATACACAGGTGGAACATAACTGTGGTTAAACACATTCCCACACAAACACCGCAGTTGTGCTTTAACGGCCTGTAGGAGGCAAGAGGTGTTCTATCGAAATAATGACCGTGATCAGATAAGAGCCTAACCGTCAAAGCAGGTAACAAACACTGGGCTGGTGCAATATGCAGACTGACGAGATTATTGGGAAACTATGTCTAAGTCAGACTAATGGTGTTGAGAGAAGGCCTTTGTTGTTGCAGGTATAAAACGTTCTTCCAGCTGTAGCAGCTATTCATCCATCTTCGAATTAAAATGCATTGCCGAGAAATCTTACTTAAATACATGACTTTTAATAACTAAACTGTCATTATAATTTTAAAGTATCATCACCATCATCGTCTATGTGAACCACAATGATCTAAACATTCTCCCTTGGCTTTCTGCTATGGTTCCGTAACCCTTTATCACCAAACAAAGTCGATGTGAGGTTTTTAAATTCAAAAGAAAGAATGAGTGTCAACGCAGACATCCTGACCCTCTGCTGTTGAAACGTAACACCGAGCGCCAGGCCAGCACCGGGCCAGTGTCTCAGTGTTCCTGCCGAGGAGCTGTGCACACCGAGGCCCGGGCAGGGGGGAATTCCACCCACTGTCTGAATGACAGGAGCACTGCTGCTGCTCTGATCTGCAGACCCTGGGTTTGCAGCTGAACTGGGCTTGGCAGGGGGGCAAAACATTTGCGTAGGTGTGCGTGTGTGAGAGACAGAGCAAGAAAGAGACAATGAGAGAGAGAGAGAGAGAGAGAGAGAGAGAGGGAGAGAGAGAGAGAGAGACTGTCTGTGGCTGAGAATGGCAATGTCAAGGCATAATCTAGGTCTGGCACTTGGGTGTAGGGCTGGAATTTCCCTGCATCCTGTGTGGGAGTGATATTAATACGCTGAGCGACACACACATACCTAATGAATAACTTTGAAGCAGGATTTCAGCTTTTACCACAGTCTAGGAATGAAACTCAACTACAGAAGGTTTAAGTCCAGAATTCCAACACTCCATTCCCTCCCACAAAGATCCTGAAACTGTCCAGAAAAACAATGCTCTCATTTTAGCCTAAATGGTTGGGGACTGATTACCACTAAACTCTTTCTACATTCTGGCTTTTCATTTAATATAATGACTCAGACTCATTTTCAGCCAATGTGAAGTTCCAAAATATGCAGAAGTGGCAGTGGGATACGTAAATGTTCTCCAGCATTACTTCCTGTCAAATTTATTACTCATCCTACAAGCACTAACAGATTCTTCTACTTTTGAAATTGTCAAAACCAGCAACAGGGTTGGTCCCATTACCTCTGCATCACAAGACTAATTTACAGACATGGACTCAGGAACATGGTGTTGTAGTTGTTTCCGTTATGTTTTCTAAGTTAAAATGTACTGCAAGTTTCTAAACAGAACGTCCACTTTAAACAAGCCGACTTTACAGAGGTAACCGTGTGGATCCAAACCTCTACATATTTACACGTCCACTGCACTGAGCAGATCTACACTCAGCAACCATTTATTAGAGATGATTTCCTAAGTGGACAGACTGTGCAGCACGTCTGTTTCCGTCCCTCAGTGTGCTTACTGTCTTGAACCCTTAAAGAAGGGCAACGCAAGGTCTTGTAAAATACTTCAGCAAAGATAAAACCATACGGGACACAGAAAAGGAAATATTAAAAATAAAACAACATTTGATAAAAGGAGGTCTGCTCAGTTTTGGGCCTCAGGATTGATCCTGGCTGGGTGGTAAACCACATTCAACCAAGCAGCAATACTGGCAAAAAAGATCCCAGCCAACACCGCTGCTGGTCCTTAGAAAACTTGGACCCACAACCACACAAAACATCAGTGCTGTGTTTAAGGTTGGACCATTGCTGCCCAATGAACATCAGCTGTAGTCCTGTAGAAACTAACAAGGTAGAGGATGAATGAAAGTCCCCATCTATCTACACACATACCATTCATGCACTTATTTATATTATTTTATGATTTTTATATTATTTTAATACAAATGTATTGTAAAATTTTATTCAGAATTTACATTCTTAAATATATAACAAAATACATGTTTTATTTATTTTAACCACAAATAACGTTTAAAACTAATAAAACAAATTCAGTAATAATTTGATATATTAAAAAATTGATTAATTTGTCTAAATTTGTCTTCGATTAATAAGTCATTTATTAGTGTCTCCCATGTGCAAGTCTGACAAAACGGACTCTGGACAACACCAGGACTGTGTTACCACGGTGTGAATCCCGTACATTATAAATATTTCCGGACAATCGTGATTGTAGTTATTGCAGCTATTCCCATAGCGTGTGCACAACTGGACTTGTCAGGATATAGAAGCAACAAGAAATTCATGTTCAAGTCCTCCTTTTATGTTCTGCCAAAGAGGTGTGGTACAATCTTACAGAGCTGAATTACCATTAATGCACACTGATTTCCAACCCGTGTTGGTTTAATATGCAGTCATGCCTGCATCTAAACGTCAGAACAAAATAAACATTAAAGGATAGTCCTAAAACCGGAATTACACAAGAATTAAGAGTAATTCCTAAATGATGAAGACTGACAGAGCAGCTTTAATAACAAGGAGAGCTCCTCTTTTACTCATGGAGAGTTTCTTAAAGGGCAGCTCAGTAAGAAAAGTGTCGTCAGTCCACGATTAAGAAAAGTGTGGTCAATCCAAGATTAAGGGTGACCCAAAGCACCGGCGCACACAAGGGATAAACTGCCTTGTGCAACTCGGGAAGTTATAAGAAAGCAAGCAGTCCAACACACACACACACACACACGCTGAGTCTAATATATAACGTCGTTTGATATATACGGGACTCACAAACGCCAAACCCAGCCACGTCATTTCGTTACGGTAGCTAGCGATCTAGTTTTTCTGCATCCACAAGTTTGTCCTAGGCTTTTCCACGTTCCGCTGGGATTTGCGGAGAGCTGCCTCGTGTTTTATTGTACGGGAGCTAATTAACAAGCGAGTTCAATCCAGTCGTGTTTGGGTGAATTTTGAATGGCTATTTATTCACTCATTTATTTATCTGTTTATTACTATGGCTGAACGCACATTGCTGGAGTAGTTAACTAGGAAGACAAGTCAGAACCAAGTTTCTTATCATTTTACCCCATTCACTAAGACAGTTATACTCCCGTTTAAAACGAAAAGCAAACAACTTTAAAACTTAGGCGTGCTCAGTCAGACCAACCTGTCTTAGGTTAGTGGTTCAGTCTCTAGCCAGTATCTCGTGGCTTTCTCATAACCAGGTGCTAATCGCGTGGATCTGGGTCTAGATGACTGAGGTTACTCGTTTACTAACTTACTACCTGATCAATTTAAACTGAAATTAATAAAATACTATTTGCTGGAAAGTACAGTCCCTAAAATGATTTGAACTAATGTCGAATATTGGATGAACTAGAAAGCCAGGTTATCTAGGTACTTTCTCTAAGACGAGTTTCTTGGCTGTACAGAAGTAACACGTGACGTAGCAAGATAATTTACTTAACTACGTAACTAGTTAGGCGCTTGGTAAAATTATCTTATAAACAGCAAAATGGGTTAACAATAGTATATGGTAAAAAAAAAAAAATTAGTTTGGAGATTTATTTAATGCAACTGTTTATTGGAAAAGCATTTAAGTAATTTAGGTATTAAACTGAGATATTAATTTATCTCGTTTGAGTTACTCTAGCCAAATATTTGTGTTCAGCTTTTAAAGGCAGTATATAAAGTCTTAAAAGCTAAGGTTATTACTCTTTTACATTGGCAAACAACTAATCCATAGTGCATAAACAGGTGTAGGCAACTTACTGAAAGTGTTTATATTACAGGGAATTGGAGTTTTATAGTACAAAATCCCTCTGAGTAGCCATTCATTCGTATGTAATCTGAATCAGATCTGCCACATGCTATGGTTCTGTTTAGACCTTTAGTCATATGTACCCTAAATCAGATCTGCCACATGCTATGGTTCTCTGTGCCACAAAACGAAATGATACTTATATATCAGAGGATGTAATGGCTATAAAATGGCCTGATGCCCTGCCCCATAGGGATTAGGTGTCTCTTGTATATGATTGAATTTAATATTGTCAACATTTCAGGCCAGTGAGAACTTGAAGATTATACAGGCCTGTAGCAGGTGTTGAGTAGCTGCTTTCACAGGTCACACATGCTTAAGATTTGCTGCTGGAGCTCCAAGGCTTGACTGACAGCCCTGTGTCATGATATCAATCCTCAACCTTGGATGGAGAAGACCAATAAAAGCTCAGGGAGGATGTGATGTGAGGTGACAAGGTCGGGGAGGAGGAGAGAGAGGACGGACGTCGTGTTAGAGGACTGGAAGAAGGCCAGAAATACCGTCCAGCTGACAAGTATTGACATCATGGCCCCACAAAAAGGTACAGAACTCCCACACACAAACATCCAGACCTTCTTCATACAATACACGCGTCAAACCTGTGTGATTTACAAGTGTAGAAATGATAGACCTTTATTGTCAGGCTCACAGACAGCTGTTCTTATAGTGGATTTGTCACATATACACACCAAAAGCTTGGTCCAGTTTAAAAGCTGAGAACTAGATCAAATGGCCTTGGTAAGAGCTTAGAAGTCTGTTATCCACTAGCTGTAACCTGCTAGTGGACTGACTGCTTCTGTCTGTGGGTCGTCGTGCGTTTATACAGAATGGCTAATTGAGGCACTATGATGTTCTTGTACTGTTGCACCACTATTTCCAGTGAGTTTTGTCTCCTTTGCAAGTGCAGCTTCAGTCATCATCTCAAATTACATGTCATCCTTGGTTTTTGACAGTCACCTTCTCTCCTGTCTGCACAGGGAGAGATCAGAGTTGAGTTAAGAAATGTTTGGAGACATTCATTCGAAGCTGTTTAAACTGTTCTGCTTCAGTTCTGAATTATCACTTTAAAAATTCTTAAAACCACTTAAAACCTTGGAGACAATAGTCATCTCCTCTCTGTTTTTTCATTGTGGTTATTTTCTGTCTTGCTCTGCTGTGTGGTGGGTTTGATCTCCAGTGAGAGCTAGCATTGGGCTATGGGTGGCTGGGTGTCTGGTTTCTGAGGGAGTTATGTATTCTGCCTAAGGGGGAAGGTGCACCACGTCCACTTAAATGCACACCGGCTCTCTTGCAGACGGGACGGGGTTAAAGGTCACAGCTAAACAGGTCTGCCTATTGTTTCCTGGCAGGTCGGGCACAACCAGCGATGAAAATGCAATCAAAACAAACAGAGCCTTGCTGATGTGGGAGGGTAGGACATTGTGGAGACCTTCTCCAGTGTCTTCATTAATCAAAAGCCAGGCACTGTTCAAAGAGATCAGCCCTCCCTCCTTCCCCATCCCTCACAACAGTGGCTGTAGGACATACGTGAAGGCTCAGACAAAAGAAGAGTGGCCTTCGAGGGCTGCTCTCCTCACCACGGGCGCGTGTTTAGCATTATGAAAGGGTCTGAATCTTTTCAGGCGAATGCTGACGTTCGCTGAGTAGTACACAGTGCTTTACTCATAATATATGATCTTCATCCAATCAGAGAAGGGAAAATAGTCAGAGAGAGAAAGCGTAGCCAAGTGTTTGCTCAAAGCTAAAAGTCCTGTATTTTCATAGGAGGTAAAATGTTAACTATTTAATTATAAAATATTCCAAATAATAATTTCTGGTTGCAAATGTAAAAAAAAATAACATTCAGTTCATCAGAATTTTATGTACTTAATATTAGCAGTATTTAGTTTAGACAGTCCAGTATGTTTTTCTGAAATTTCATATTTCAAAGTAACTATCTGCATTAAATATTTAAAATAATAAGAACACATCCAAGAGTAATAAGAACACATCCAAGAGTAATAAGAACACATCCAAGAGTAATAAGAACACATCTAAGAACACATCCAAGAGTAATAAGAACACATCCAAGAGTAATAAGAACACATCCAAGAGTAATAAGAACACATCTAAGAACACATCCAAGAGTAATAAGAACACATCTAAGAACACATCCAAGAGTAATAAGAACACATCCAATGCACCCAATTACAAGAAAGGGAACACATTTATTTGATCTAAAATAATGGCACAATGTAAATCTAAAATGTTAATGACAATGGTATGCTTCGGTTCATTTTATTTTCAGGAGATTTTTAAGGATCAGTTCAGCTCTTGTTTGTCTTCTTTTCCCCGCATTTCTGAAGAGGAGATGAGCTTAACTGATGGCAATTGGACTGAATACTAAAACAACAACTGCAGGTATATGCACCTGTGATCAGGGTCACATGCTCTCAATGGAGTAAACACACAGTGAAGAACGCACCTGCGTCGGCGGTATGCTGCTCAGAGCAGTTCATACGAGAGATTAGTCTCTCGTTAGGTTTTCAACAAGTTCTCATTCATAGTTATAGATGTACAAATTGTAACCTGTTGTTCACTAATGCATGTAATTTTGTTTGGAATGTCACAAAGCTTTTACTCGGGCAGCAACAATGTTTAATCCACTCACATTTTGCTTCTTGCCATTTCCCATGTTTTGAATTAATACTGAATTAATTCAATACTTTTAGATATTCCAGTGGCTGTGACATTGGTAAAAAGGTAATTGAAGCTTTTTTTTTAAATACTGAACATAATTTACCTATGCAGGGCTTATGAACACTCATATGCTGATATGACAATGTTCTTTCAGGTTGGTTGCTGCTCTGGACATCACCCGCCTGTGGAACAGCTGTACCGAGAGGTCCGATCCGCTCTGCTGCTCACTGCTGTACCGTGGTGTTTGAATAGCAAGCAGCCCAGCATGTTTGGGTTTTAAGTGTCTAGTCCGACTGCCCTAAACCATGGACACTCCCATACACTTGCATTGTTACCATAAGAACATGCGCCTATTAATATCAGAGCCTAGCAGCTGGGCGTGTGGGGGAGGGGTGGGGTACATTCAACTGTTTTCATCTTCAGACGCTGTCCCTCAGTCTCAGGTTAGAAAACCATGCCTTCTGTGTTACACATGGGGTAACCCTCGAAATGAGCATGTTAATGGATCGAACCTGGTACAGTAATACATGGTGCTGCATATGTTTTGGATGGACTGGTGTGACCATCAGGTGAAGTTGTTTGTGGAGCACAAGTGAACATACAAAAAAAAAGAGAAGCAAACACGAATAGCCCTGTGGGAAGGGATCTACAGGGGTCACCGGTCTGTCCTAGTTCTGCTACTGAAAGAAACAGATGCAAAACTAAGCGTCTTCTGAGTCATCGCAGTCCTTGTAACGTGTAAAGCGTCTCTAAACTCGCTGAGTCATTACATAGCAACTGGCCTTAAGTAGAAGAAGTGACAGAGAAACACACGTCTTGCCTTACCGTTGAAAGGTGTGCTCTGGGTAGAACTGGACAGTGGCATAGGGTGATGTCATACTGCCAGACTGTGGTCTTCTCCAAGGACTTTAAAACTATCAGCAAATGGCACAAGCACATCTATCAAGGCGAAGGAGCAGGTCAGATCTACTGTAAATGTTAGAAATGAATAAAAGGACGAGAATACATTAACAATACAAAGTAATTTCAGATAGATTAAAGTGCAGGAAGATCAAGTGCACAGGAGTGACTCAAGTGTGGAGGATGTTTTGATTTTTGGTTATTCTTTCTACGTACCACAAGCTGAGGGGCGGCGTCAGGTCCAGCATGCTGACCAATCCCTGACAACAACTGGACAGGGTATGGTACTCTCTCAGTTGCTAGGATATTAAGCAACAACCGTCACCCCCCCCTTACCCCCCACCCCCACCCAACTGTCCCCCACCCACTCCATTCCAGGACCAAGTCCCCTGTGATGCCTGTCTAAGTACTACACTGAAAAGCTCATTCCAGTACACATTTGCTGCCTGAGATTTCTTATGGCAGTCCCCAGAGCTGTCAGCCAAGCATGTGGGATTGCATCACTACAGTTTCTAAAGCACTATCCTGAACTGGCAAGGTGAGGGAAAAAAATCATGTCAAATGGTCCTCAGTGCCTAAGGTGGTTTCCTGATCTGTCAGTGGGGCTAAAGCCCAGGGCTAAACGCCTAGCTTCACTCACCTGCCTCTTCCCTCCTACTGCTGACATATACTTAGAACAAACGCCTCTGGTACTTAACAGGGCACGAGACCTTGCAGTTTGTAACGAACAAGTATATTGTGCTGAGCTTTCTGAATGTAAATGTTCCCTTCTTTCTCTTGAAGTGCAACTTTCTTCTTTCTATATTGCATAGAGGAAGGACAAAAAACCCCTGCTCCATTTGCACAATGTTTTTCAACAGCTCCTCATTAATAAGCTTTATAAACAACTGTCTGAAATCGAAACCTCACTCTCTCTTTTTTTGTCCTTTGGTGTGATCTGGCTGGACTGTCCAGTGGTAAGTGTAGATGCGTTTTGCATTTTTTGGGGAATGAATAGTGGATGAATCACAGAGCTAAATTAACAAACCAGGTCGCAGGGGTGGAAAGATAATAAATAGATGCTGAGTATCCAGGGAACATGAGCCATCGTGCAGGACTTTTGTACCTTTCGGAAAGTTAGTCGCTCTAGCGCCCTCTCCCCTCAATGGCTACACCATCCACAATGCACCTGGAGGCCTTGATGATGTCAGCATAGTATTCCAACGCAGTGAGATCAGACTGCAGACCGGCTGTGTCTTTTTAATAGTCTATTCAGAGGGAAAGTGACGTGGAAAAAAATCCCCCCACCAGTAACCAACCAGCAGCCCCCGTGCAAGCATTCACTTTGCCTTAGATTTCGCCCTCATGCCAAGGCAGCAGAGGGTCTATTTTAGACTGAGCTCCTCTCACCCACGTTTGAACACATCGCCCACACCCAGGCAGATAGATGGCCCTACTAACATCTGCAAATTGTGTGTCCTCATTTTGGAAGTGCCATTCCTGAACGGAGTCCAACTCAAACGGCACGCTCTGCTGTGCTGAACGGTGCTTTGCTCTAAGCCTCACTCCTGGAGCGCACCAGAAGATTTCAGCAAATCACATCTTTTAGCAACTTTCAAGGAAAAAATGTGACTGACGTGACACACGTCTTTCTGACTACAAACCTAAAAAGCACGGTTTTTATCTCACTGAAGATGTCCTGACATCAAATCCTGCTTCTTAGGACCTTTTACCAGAACTAAAATACAATCAATTATTCATTATTTCAGCTGTGGTTAGAATGTAATCAGTGTATAGATCACGGTATGAATATTCCAAAGGTCTTTTAGGAGTTGCTGAGTGGTTCTGATTTTCTTACAAAACATCTAAGAAACAACTAAATAGATGCATCCAACATTAAAAGGAATATGTCACCTTCATGGGGAACAGTATTGAAAGTCACACAGACATTAGATGTTAATGTTGAGGAGCATCTATACGGGCATTTGTTGTAAGAAAGGCCCCCTGCGTCACCACAGCTCACTTCTCTGTCTGCAGCCTGGCTCAGATTTTGCTTGTCTGCCCATTTTCAGGCTCGTTTTTAGCCCGGGGCCAAGACTTCACACGTCTGGTCGTTGTGTGAAGGACAAGCTACCTTCAACACACTGACTCAACCCAGGAACCATCATGACCGATATCCTTAGCGACACACGAAACCCCTTACCTCACTACGCCGTTAACTGTGCTCATCATGCATGCACTGGATGCCGGTCACCCATTCTCTATTACTTCATATGAGATGCATGCCCTTGTTCGACGTGCCGGTGCTTACATCAGTGTGCCCGCTGCAAGCTTCGGCCTGCGCCCGTGCCCACACCTCTAATGCGCTCGTTATCCCTGCGTGGGGAGGATCAGAGCGCGCTGGAGCCCTGATCCGTGGCTTTAAGCTTGTATTCATGTGTAATTGAATCAGCCCAGCTCAGCGGGCCAGTGTGTATAGAAGCAGGGCAAGCAGCACATGTGACCCTAAACACATCATCGGTCCTAATTCGCCTTGATGCCCATGTCCTCCTGTGCTCATGAAAGACCACAGTTGACCATAAAGATCTCGTGTTCGCATGCAGCAGGCCACCAGGCCGATGTCAGAGGGGCAGGCGGTGGTTGAAGAGCTTAGCATTGGGCCGATTCACAACACAGGATCAAGAGGACACAATAATAAGATAAGGACAGGGATGCAACTCCTCTGGTCCTGCATGGGGCCACGTGTGTGTGTGTGTGTGTGTGTGTGTGTGTGTGTGTGTGAGGGTTTATTCTAGTCTTTGAGAACCGGAGGCGACGTCTGGATGAGTCAGAAAGCCCAGAGCACACTGCAGAGTTTGAGAGGCGATAATTCATGGAGGTCCATAGCCCTCGAACAACTCCAGTACTGCCTAGCAACCCTCCATTGTTTACATAGGCCAAAGTAATTAAACATGAGGAGAGTAAATTCCATGTAAAGGGGAGATTGAAATACTTCACTCTTTAGATATGTCATGCTTGTTGTAGCATCAAGTGTTCAGGTGATAATTAATGCTGCTGTCACAGTATATATACAGTACTGTTCAAAAGTCTTAGATTACCATTAGATTTCGTTTTAGCAATGGTGTAATGACAATATATTATTGTACATCTGAATAAATACATCTGAATTATTACATATAATTACAATTATTGCATCACTAATAATCTAAAGAATGTAGTA
>JAOXYF010000018.1:2949828-2960833 GCA_028565775.1 Sternarchorhynchus goeldii | reverse complement strand
TATATATATATACACACATATATATATAAGAGCATAATTTTGTATATGTTTAAAATGCAATTTTATACATGCAATTAGCAAAAAAAGCACTGCAAAAATGCAGAAGGTTGAGTTTTGCTGTGGTACTAAGAAAGTATGAGGAGGAGTTTTCCTCGTTTGTAACACTCTGCTATTGGAAGGTTGGATGAACCTGCGACTGCACCTTATTCAGGGGGGATAAACAGTCCAGACACAATGGTGCATATTTTCCCACGACGTGATTCACACATTTCTCTCCTCAGTTCACTTTTGTCACGGTGACTTCTCCACCTAACACAAATTCATGGGAAAATTTCACATTGCCTACGGCGACCAATAAAAAATCGAAATGCCAGATTTTGAATAATCCTGTAGGACAACTTTTGGTGGGAACCAGATTTGTTTGTGTTCTGTTTTTTTGTGACTGTGCTTTGTGTCGTCCTACTTGTCAAAAAGGATGAACTGGTTTTGTTTCTGGCTGCTCATTCATATTAGTCACTCTGCTCATAGCTGTTATTCCATAGACTAAACAGCCTGTTTGTTTGTTTGTTTGTTGCTCTCATAAACAAATAGTTTATTGGCCTTTATTTCCTAATGACGTAAGATACAGAACACACACACACACACACACACGCACGCACGCACGCACGCACGCACGCACGCACTCACACACACACACACACACACGCCTCATGCAGGTCACTATTAATTTAATGTGTACTGTATTTTAACATATATAAGAAGACTGCATTCATACATTCATGTAATAAATTATGCATGTGCATGTTTTATGCACATTTTTATGCATATGTGTGTGTGTGTGTTTATTTAGATAGCATCCATTAGATAGCAAAAAACAAAGTTAGTATTCCTTTACACCCCAATGCATTTTATTTTTATAATTAAAAACAACAAACATTTGTCCTGTTCTGTGTTGACGGAATGGAAAGTGAAAATGAATGAATGGAGTTCTAGCTGTTCTGGCTCGATTAGTTATTGTTGATTAGTTATTGTTTATATGCAGTGCAGAAACGTTTTTGCGTTACATAGAAAGTCGGTGAAGAGTCACAACAGCAAATTGCCTCTGGATTTATTCATGCCAACAGTCAGTCACTGCCACACACCTAAGGCTTTCACTATACAATAAACCCAAAGAACCACAACCTATCAGTCACTGAAAACCAGTTTCAGAGTTGGAATTACTCTGGTTTTAATCTCTCTAAGTCTTGGCAGTATAGTCCTGTTTGTGGTTTGTTTTGTTGTTTGCTAGATTTAACAGGGTTGAATGTTTCATACTGTCTGGATAAACAGTTTTGAATTTTACAGACTTAATGAATAAGCTGCCCTTCTGTTACCCAGCATTCAAAGCAAAGGTCAAAAGCTTCAACATCAAAAGCTTAATCATGACATTAAAATGTCATATTTGATTACAGCACTTCAGTGCTTGATCACAAATCCGATTAATAGCTGCGGAGTTCGTAAAATAACAGGATTTGAGGACAGCAGGATGTGAGCAGACCGATCTGCTCACAGGGAGAGCACAGTACAGCACAGAGTGTGAAGAGACGCCTATTTGAACAACTCCCGTACACATCACAGCAGGTGTCCCAAGCTCAGCACTTCTATGAGGTAACCCTATCTTTGATATTCTAACTTTCAGAAAAATAGCCCATGATGTAAAAGTTAAGGCCTGGTGTTTAGCAACCAGGAGAGCCGTATCCAAGCAACAGAGTGACAAGTGTGATTGGTCTGCCCCTCAACCTGTTAAAGTGGATGTATGTGTAGCACATTATGATGTTCAGTGGCATCTCAACGACATTTTATCCCACGTCCATGAACCAGCTCCTATCCCTGCGTAATCTAAGAGAGGGTCTGAGGTGCCCTTTGTCACTGGATAGCTTTTAAAAATAAACCATGGTGAGATGATATGAAGCGATACATGAACTCAACCAGACCCAAGTGTGCTGAGAGCCAAGGAGACCAATAAGGAATTCTCAATCCAGGAACAAATTGTTGTGGTAACTAGTAAAAACAATTTTTTAAGACATGTGTTTGCGATAACATAAGACTCTTTGATGGTCGAAATGAAACACTGATGTGCTGCTGTTCATTCCAGACCTTAATGAAATATTGTACCTGCCAATAGCTTGAATGTTTACACTGTTCGGTAGATTCTTAATGAGCTTAAACAGAGTTCAGTGGGGCGATTGTTGAAGCATGATGAATCTGATGGTTGAAGCATGATGAATCTCCTTTTCTCATGCTGGGCTTTTGTCTTTTCTGTTTATTCAAGAACATGTTCTGAATAAATCGCAGCATCATATTTGAGCACAACCTCCTGCCTCTGGCACATATGTAGTCATGAATTTTCAAAAATGCAAAATAAACTCAGTAAAACCTGATAGAAATCATGGTTTGCAACTTTCCTTAGGTAAAATATGGCTATACTATGAGTTTCCTGTTTTCCAAAAGGAGATTTTGTCAGAACTTCTGAATATTTAAACAGCTGCTGTAGCACTGTGAAGAGACTGTGATAAAAACCCTAATAACAAGATACAGGGGTGTTTCTTCCTGCCAAAGCTACCCACAAATGTATGTTACATGTGAATACAAAATATCAAAAGCTACTCTGGACCAAAAAATCACTGTATCTATCCTTTAGGTACAGAGTTCTAACATAAAACACTGTACAAATGATTAAAGTGAATTTACATTATTAACTACATCTCTGCACTGCATTCAGGATGATCCACTGATGTTTAAATATGTCCTATGTGCACAAAGGTCATTTAGGGTGATGGCTACCCTTGTGGTATGTGTTCACAGACATACATGTACAGCTGGAAGGACAGTTCCTGTAAGGATTATCTTAACACAGGCCATCGTGTCCTTGCACTTTACATTTCGGACATGAGTCATCATTAAAACAACAGGATGTAGCAGTGGTAACAATACCTTTGGTTGCACTGATTCTCTACAGGCACTAGTGACATGAGAGAGACTTTTATAAACTGAGAACTAAAAGCCGTGTCATTTGTAAATTTAATTAGTTTGGATTAAGAAATTTCCAGACATGACAGCAAATAAAATTCCCAGATCTGACAGCAAATGAAAATTGATCTGGGGAAGTGGTGCGGTGTGTGTATGAATGTATGTGTGTATGTTTGTGTGTGTGTGTAGTGCAAGCCAGGTTCTTATAAGATAACGTCACCTGTCTGTCAGGATAGGCAGCTGCTGGATGAACACGTGTGTGGAAGGTGTCTGGATGGAGTGTGGAGTTGGTGTGTGGGAGGAGTTTGGGTGAGTGTGGAGTTGGTGTGTGGGAGCAGTTTGGGAGAGTGTGGAGTTGGTGTGTGGGAGGAGTTTGGGTGAGTGTGGAGTTGGTGTGTGGGAGGAGTTTGGGTGAGCGTGGAGTTGGTGTGTGGGAGGAGCCATGGGGTGAGTGTGGAGTTGGTGTGTGGGAGGACCCATGGGGTGAGTGTGGAGTTGGTGTGTGGGAGGAGTTTGGGTGAGTGTGGAGTTGGTGTGTGGGAGGAGTGTGTGTGGAGCTTTTGGCTTTCAACACATTCCTTATATGGCATTGATGCTCACCATAGTGAAAAGCTTCTCGTATAAACACACCTTGATCCACATCCCTCGTGAGCTCAAGAGAAGACTCGGACCTTGTTCCTCACCAGATCAGTTTACAGATGGAGTTTGTTAGGGTGAACAGAGCCAAGCGGGTTTCATTGAACAGGGGCCGACTTCTAAATGGGGTACGATGAATTCAGAGTTCAGAGTAATATAGACACGTCAGTTACTGAATTTACACCATGGCTCAGTAACATAGCCTGTTTCACCTGGTAAGCATTCTGCTTGGGTTTAGCAGGTTCCAGCTTCCAGCAGGCTGAATCTATGATATAAACAGCCCTATTAACGTCTCTGTTACACACCAGACCAACAGACTTTTTAACCAAGATATTTCTTAGTCTTATTTCCTTCTGGCCATATCAGTAACTCTGCTCGCTCATACAGTATAGTCTCATACTAGGTTATGAGATAAAGCAAACGGGTGCATTGCTATAATTGTCGAATAACAAAACAGGAAAAACTACAAAATCATTCACATTATGTCATTAACATAGTCCTGACCAGGAATTAACATCTGCACTTCCTCTCCAACTATTAGAATCAGATAATGAACTGGAAACGTTTTGATGTCCTGCCAGGCACCTCTAGGGGTCTGTGGTGTATCGCTAGATCTGTGACTGGAGCCTTTCACAGCACTTCTGGTGGAAAAGGGCTCTTATGCTGTAGGACTGGAACCATCAGACAGGACCACAGGCACCAACTAACAGCAACGTATTCGCTCATATCAAATAAGAAACGATGGATATGAGAGGTTGTTGCTTAATAAGGTACATGTGCTCTGAACTTGGTGTGGAGGATCAAATATTACATCTGGTAAATTTGGTCCTTAACTGTGATCAGCAAGGCTTGGAGTGAGTAGATCACAAAAGATTGACTTGTTTCTGTGCATGACTGGAAGTGATGACAGCAGAAATAATAAACAGTAATCATGGATTGAGTGGCAGCCTGTGGTCAGTCACTGGCTTGCTGGAAATGTTAAGGGCAGCTCTGCCGTGCAGAACAGTTCCCTCCGAAGCTGCATGTTAGCGCTGTATACTCCATGATGTCATTGTCATAGCATGTGTACATTACTTTGGTGCGTACAGTACCTGCATGTGTGTTTGTGTGTGTGTGTTTGTTGTGTGTGTGTGTTTGTGTGTGTGTGTTTGTTGTGTGTGTGTGTTTGTTGTGTGTGTGTGTGTTTGTTGTGTGTGTGTGTTTGTGTGTGTGTGTGTGTTTGTTGTGTGTGTGTGTTTGTTGTGTGTGTGTGTTTGTGTGTGTGTGTGTTTGTTGTGTGTGTGTGTTTGTTGTGTGTGTTTGTTGTGTGTGTTTGTTGTGTGTGTGTGTTTGTTGTGTGTGTGTGTGTTTGTGTATGAGTTTAATGGCCATAGAATGTCTCATTGGAGGATAAAAACAAAGACTGAAGAATGTTATAAATAAGAATATTATAAATAGCTGAAGAATGTTATAAATAAGAATATTATAAATAGCTGAAGAATGTTATAAACAAATCCAAAGCCCTGAGATTCACCTCCTGTTCAGTTCTAGGAGGGCCTGTTTGTGCTGGTCGTTTATTTTCTGTTCTGTTTATCCTACATCAAAGCTCAAGCAAGATATTGGAATGACATTTTAACAGATAAAATAACAAATAAAGTAATTATTACATTGTCATGCTAATAACACTGACCTTATTTCCATTGTACATTTTATTGTAGGCTTCCTCACTGGGTTCAGGCAAAAGTCTTTTCAGTTCTGATTCAAATTCAAAATATTGTATTGTCATGCAAAATGTTACCAAATGTGCCTCCTGGTTCATAATTCGAGCTGTGATCACGAGTCCCAGTGAACAGGCGGTACAGTTGTTCTGGGGCTTCCGCCCAGATTACAAATCAGAGGCAAGGCCAATGGCAGGCAAGATATTACCCTGCACCTCCTCCACCTTCAGATCCTGCCCTCACCTGCACCATCTGGGGTAAGATCTGTGGCCCCAGGGTTGGTCTCCATAACAACATTCAGTGGGTCTGCTGCAAACAAGTTTTGATTTAACTAGTGCCAGAGTCCCACTGCTCCTGAATACAAGGAAGCACCGGTATCTTTGATATTTACTGGACTGCCAGAAGCAAGACGGTAATCAAGTGAAGCAAACGAGAGACGAATGTGTACGAGAACGAGAGAGAGAGAAATGTGCGTGTGTACGAGAACGAGAGAGAGAGAAATGTGTCTGTGTACGAGAACGAGAGAGAGAGTAATCTGTGTGTGAGCATGACAGAGGCAGAGACAGAAAGAGAGAGAGAGAGAGAGAGAAAACAAATGTGTGCAAGTTAGTGTGTTAGGTGTATTTTAATAAAACCTTATGAAAATGTTTAGCAGAACATTAAGACAGATTCTGTCAGGCTAGGGATCCTCCCTGGTCTCTGTCTCTCTCAATCACAGAAAGGGTCATGCTAGCCCACTGAGTGGGGATGCAGTGAGAAACCCTACAGCAGTGGTTCAGAGGCCCAGCAGTTGTGATCCAAGAGAGAGGGTGATATTTAAGAAGAGGGAATTCCACTGACACCCTGCAGTGCAGGTTGAAAGTAGGTGATGTGACAACAAAGTCAGAAAACAGATTACTTACACATAGGAGTGTCAGACAAGCTCTAAAATGTGTGTGTGTGTGTGTGTGTGTGTGTGTGTGTGTGTGTGTGTGTGTGTGTGTGTGTATATATATATACACATACATATAATGATTATCCAGATGAGCAGTTGCAAGTTTGCTGTAGTAGGTTAGTAGTAATATTTTTAAATGTAGAGATGTTGTTATATCTTCCACACACTCAGTGGGGCAGGGAGCAGGTGTAGATAAAGAACTGTGAAGAAGAAAAAAAGAGAGAATCTTAGGAATGACTGAAGTGATGCATCATTCACACTTTTGTGGAACCTCTATACACCATCAACTTCATTTTGCGACTTTTTCCCTTTGAACTATGAAAACTAAGTGGTTCTCAGTGCACCTGAACAGGGAATATAAAGCCATGACACAACAGCCTAAACAAGAGTCCTCATTCATGCAAAAATACAATCAGTTGGTCCTTCCAGATTCCACCATGACAGAACGGGCCCTCGGCCCTGAATGTGCGGCCGCGGGCATCACACACACACAGCCAAGCACAGTCCACTGGTTCTGCACAGGCTGGCTGTAGCAACAACGACAAGCAGCAAAACATCCACAAACAAAGACTTGCATGAATAGAACTTGGCTGCAGATTTAATAAACCATAACTGTTCTATAACTCCACATCAAGATCTAATCTAACCTGGTTGGTAATTCCAGAGCGACGACTTTCGAGTACCGGCAGTACTTCCCACTGGGAGTAAAGCGATAGGAGCGTGAAGCAGGGCTCGCCGGAGAGCTGCTCCGCCCTGCCGCGGTGACGGCGGGTGACGAGAGCCGCGCAGACGGGAGGAGGCCTCACGTGTTATAGCGCGGCTCCCCCACAACGACTGGAGCGGCACGCAGCAACCGTCCTGCCCGCCATTGTGCTCCTCGCCGCCGGAGAAAAACAAGCCATCAATCAAGCAACTCTGCATTTCAGCAGGCCTCGTCACCCACGGCGCGGTTACGGCAGGAGAGCCAGGCCCAGCCAGCCCCAGCCAGGCCCGTCGCGAGCTCCTCCCACACACCCAAGCACCCAAACACCCAAGCATGGCTAGGAAGGTTATTATATAGTTAAGTTCAAATCGGTGTTTATTCACGCATAGGTTTGTGTTAGAAATTCTGATGGATTTCATTGCAGTGGTTTTCATGTTCTTTTTGTCCCTCTAAATTGGGGAACATTTTCCTAAATGTCCTGAGAAGATTTTTTGATGAACATTAGCACCTTCTGTTCAAATGTGAAAGTGTGCAATGAGCTTAGCTGCTTACGTTTCGACTGCTGTTCAGATCCACTCACTGCTAATCCCTGCTGGCGTCTGAGCTGTCACCCGCTCCCAGGGCCCACCTGGACAAAACCTGGTCATCTAGTACCACAAGCCACCACTAGGGGGCAAGTCTCTTACTAGATGCTAAAATTAAAAACAGTGGGAGCGCACTATAATCACCCACCCCTCTGCTTACACATGTGATTCTTCACTTCATTCTCTCTGCACCACCAATGTTTATTATGAAAGTACTTTCTATCATCCCAGTTTGAAATGCGTCAGACCTGCCAGATGAGACTCTCCATCTTCCATTCTCCCGCCTTGATGCCCCCGACTGCACTGAAAAAATTTATACAGGGTGTCCCGTGTAAGGTCTGAGTAAGGTAAGGTCTGAGTAAGGTCTGAGTAAGATCTGAGTAAGGTAAGGTCTGAGTAAGGTCTGAGAGGGCTCGAGGGGCTCCCATCCTCCCCAGGGTCAGCACCCGGTCCAGGTCAGCACCCGGTCCAGGTCAGCACCCAACTGACATCTGGTGAAACCATAAGCCCACAGCTGTCGCCTGTTTTCTGACATCTCCGTTGTGGACATCTGTGGGTGGCATGCTGGACATTTTGAGGAGGGCATATTTTCGTGATTGGCAAAGGGTTGCTGGGGACACGGTGGCAGAAGGGAGGGAGCAGAAAGAGGACGAGTGGAAAGAGGACGAGTGGAGGAGGGGAGTAAGGTCTGGTATGTATCGGGTTGACGAGGTCAGGACACAGTGAAAGCAAGAGTGGTTATGGGGGAGAGGCAGAGGGGATGTGCGCGTTGTGCTGGGCAGACATGCAGGGAAAGAGAGGCGAGACGGACCAAAGCGTGGGGCTCACGTAAGCAACAACCTATCACTCTCTCGCCTCTCTCGCAGAGGTCGAGCAGGGAGAAGCCGGAGGCGTGGGGGGGGGGTTCGCACTGAGGTGTGGTGGGCTGGGCTCTTAAGCGCACCTCCAGCTCACACTCGGCCTGACCTCGCTCATAAACTCTTCTACTCCTCAGGAGAGGACTGAGGCCCTCAGGCCCTTGGAGGCCAGTGAGGGCCTCTTCTCACACAGAGGGCACTCAGCACCAAATGTCTGCCTTCAGCTACTGGGTTTTATTACCATTGCTTATGGGTAAAACTGATTTGTTTTCTTTTGTGCATATGCATTTAGACATCTCAGGTGGTGAAGAACGCAGAGGGATGAGAGATTAGGTTTTGCTCTCATTCTAAGATAGCAACACTCTTGAATAGTGAGAATAGTGAGCAAGGAGTAGTGTATATTAGTGTCAGAAATAAATGACAAAGTGAAAGAGAGTAACTGCTTGTTTAAATACTTGAGGGCAGAGAAGGGCTTGTTAGCTTCTTGCTGACTAAACAGAACCTACTGCTAGATTGCATTGTTCTGGATAAAGGTATGCTGGATTGCATTGCTCTGGATAAAGGTATGCTGGATTGCATTGCTCTGGATAAAGGTATGCATTGCCCCCTGTTGGCAAACAATCACATGCATGAAACTCACTGGGCCACTTGACATGGTTAAAAGTTGCAGAGTTGTTCCACACACATGCAGGTGCGAAGTAATGAACGACGGTCATGAATCAAATGTATTGGACTGATGCACAGCCTCTATATTTACCCCACAGTCCATCTGCAAAAATGTTCGAGATCACTCCGGAATGCTCCGGAATGTGTTTCCATTGCAATCTGCTTGTTAGTTGCAGAATCTCAGGCACTCCAACCAGCCTGGCATGTAGGGGGTTTTTTTGGTGGGTGCATTCTCAAGGCTTGTATTACCCTTGTGGAGGAGGGGGGGTGGGTGCCAGGGGTGCAACAGGATTGAGATGGCTGGGAGTAACAGGAGGGATGGAGCGAGCGTGAACTGAACACACCTCTAGGGCTTAAGGAGGGCCCCCATGAAGCATCTGCTGTTACTCTGCCTGATAGGCCCCCTAAACCCGCCTGTCATCAGGCCCGAGTCCCAGCCCCTGCAGCTTCTACAGACTTGCAGGCTTTTTCTTCATACTAAACCCTTTTAATTCCCTCATCACCCAGCACACACATAAACTTATAAAACACAAACACTCAAAAGATACACATCATACCTTCATATCATGAGATTTGATAAGTAAAACTAGTAATACATATATTTACAGTTTAGGAAACGTGTTGGAAGAGGGACACTGAAATGTTAAGTGCATGTATGTAATTATAGTGTTAGTAAGGATATATAACAGCAGTAGAATCACTAGACTCACTGCATAATCTATCGCTGAAACAAAAGGGTGAGTGGGAGAGAGTGTGGGCACATGCATGAGAAACAGAGCTGCAAACACCCACATTTGCCTTAATGTTATAGAGAATGATTTCTGCAGAACACAACTACAGCTGTCTGAATGACAAACGCCGCTCAAGCTTAGAGGAGATCTTTATCTAATCAAGGCGTGTTCTTTTTTTTTTTCACTCTTTTCCCGTTTTCGTTCCCCTCCTGAGTCGACAGGTTTCGCAAGCCTCCCATGATTCATGTGGTTGTGTTTATCTCCTGTCCCTAGTATGGATTACAGGAAGATTTCAGCAGAGCAAAATGAGATGGAACTGTTTCAGTTCATTTCACAGCAGTGCGGAGCCCCCCGTATCACTTCCCTGTTGTAATAATGGGAAAAATCCTCTCCATGACAAAATAAACCAAGAAAATAAAACTCCTGTTTTAACACCCACTGGGCGACAGACTCAGGAGAAACACGTTTTTATGTTGGTACAGGGGAGGAAAAAAAGTGCTTAGGGGAGGAAATGTGGAATGAGTTGGACAGACTACTTTTGAGTTTGCTGCAACTAAGCACACGTGAAAACCCTGTAATTTCGTTGTTTTGCATATGGTTACGCTAAGACTTCACAGCAGGCGGCTGTGTTGCTAGGTGATAGTTGCCTGGCTCCTGCACTCAACGGCAGGGTAACCACTGAATATCTGTTTTATAGTTGGGGATTTTCAAGTTTACAAATTCCTAACATCCTTTCACAAAGTAAAATGTTTTTTGCCACTTCACTAAACTTGATAGCTTTTTTTTCTTTTGTTATTTTCTTCAAAATAAATGGAAAAAATGCTACAACAACAAACAAAAAACAATCAAGATAAATGAAAAAAGCCTGTTATTCTTCTGAGATCAATCAAAATAACTACCTGATAAAAAAATGGAAAAATAACCCATGGATACCATTTCATGGTGATCACATTTTCTCCATAGCTATTGTTTTCCACGAGCAGAATCCAGGGTGTGTCCACTCTCCACTCTCCACTCTCCACACTGCATTCTGCATAGCTGGAAGGTCTGGCAAGCTTGAGCCCTGTCCAAGAGTCCTGTAGCTGTCCAAGTTCAACGCCACGCTGCAGACACAACACCGACAGCTGGGGTAGAATCTGCCAACGAGGAGTAAATAAAAACAAAATATTGACCCCCCCCCCCATCCCC
>JAOXYF010000018.1:2919150-2936132 GCA_028565775.1 Sternarchorhynchus goeldii | reverse complement strand
AGAGAGAGCGAGCGATGGATAGAGAGAGAGCGAGATGGATAGAGAGAGAGAGAGAGAGAGAGCGAGATGGATAGAGAGAGAGAGGGAGAGAGAGAGAGAGGGAGAGAGAGAGAGAGAGAGAGAGAGGGAGATGGAGAGGGAGAGAGAGGGAGAGAGAGCAAACCACTGGCTTGTTTCCACACTCGCTGGTTAAGTCTTTTACATCATGCCCACTGGTACCCTTCAGTTTATGTCATGAGTTACATACCTGTTTAATTACATCTGAATAGAGGTTTTATGAATCACTAGGACTGGCAGCGGTTAAATCTGAGGTGCTGAGGTAAGGGTGTGAAGATCGATAAAGATGAATTGTTGTGAGTTCTGGCTGACTGAGGAAAAGTAGTCTCGGGAGTGGGGGGGGGGGGGGGTGAGAGGGCCTTTGGCACTGTGCCCACTGGCACCTCTCGGTACTGTTTGGAGAAGATCATGGATTTTATTCTCCAGTACATTCTCTACATGAGGACAGAACGTGAACAGAAGTGCAGAAAGAATGAAAGTTGCTGTGTATAGAGCACATATGAATCACTCCAAGGTTAACCAGGACATCTATGAAATCCATGCACTTATAACTGGCTGTACATTTAATGCTATATATACGGACGACTGAGGCATCATAATTCACATCATCCATACTGTTGTAAAGGAAAATCACCAAGTAACATATAGATATGATCTACGATGTTCACCAAAACAGGACCTTTTAGACTGAACAAAGCTTCCACAAGTTGAAAGGCTTACAGTAATCAGTACAATTATTAGTGAATAATGTGGTGTGGCGTGTTCACTGGAGCAGGATGTGAGTCACTACCATTTCTTGGAAGTCCTTTCTTTAAGTGGACAGCTCTGTTTCTGCTAGGCCTCCAATCTGCACCAACAGTTAGGGCTCATAGCATTGGAGATGTGCTCTAGCATGGAATCTGAAAGGCAAGGAAGAATCTTGAGGAGATTTGGGGGTGGTGGAGTTGATCTTGGACTCAGCTGGGTCAGTATTCTGCTTAATGACATCTTTGTTTCTGGTTCTGTAGTTTCTTATCATCACATTACTGCATTTAGCTTCAGAGTACTGACATCCAACTCTAGGGGGCAAAAACTCGTTAAATCTACCAATCCTCTGTTAATTCTCTCTTCAGTCTTCACCTCTTTCTGACTTTTTGGCACTTTTGCATCCTGCTGTCATGACATCACACTACAACGACATCATTTCTAATGTATTCAACAGATATGCCCAATACAAGACCTGTCTGGTTCCAGCAACAGACCTCGCCCCATGAGTCACTCCAGATCTTACAGTTCTACAAGCTACTGGCTCGTGTCTGCAGCGAAGACAAACAGCCATTTCATTTCAATCCTGAGCTTTATTCTAGACATATTCTTAAATACAAGAATGTCCTAAATTAGTACAGTTATGCATACCATATCCCCTTTGCTCCACAATTACTTCTTTCACAAGAAATTCTTTCACAGAGTACAGACATTTTGAACTCATTACTAAATCTAGCTCTTCATCCTGTCAGCTTCACCCTGCCCCAACCTTTCTTCTAAAAGACCGTCTCTCTGTCTTCTTTACTCCAGTTACTCATTTAATAAATTCATATCTGTCTTTCTGATTCTGTTCCATCCTTTCTTAACACTGCTGCTGTAACAACCCCTGAAGAAACCTGGCCTTGATCATACTTTCATTACCAATAACAGACTGGTCTCCAGCCTCCCAGTTTGAGCTAAACTGATGGAGAGAGTAGAGGTTATGCTGCTCACTGTAAATGATCTATATCTGCCCTTTCAGTGTGGTGTTCATTTAGCTAACATTACAGAATCTGCTCTTGAGGGATGTCAATGACCTTTTGACTTATGCTGATCCTGGTTCACCAAGTATTCTTACTCTGTGTGGATTTTAATATCATAAATCACTTCTCCTTTCCTGTATAGGTGTGTTACACTGCATGACACGCAGCTTGAAAAGAAGCGGTGTTTGGCTTGAAGGAAGCATGTGACCAGCCATCGGCTTCAGTGACTGCCAGCTGTCGTGTGATGGGGAGGCCTGAAGAGTTGAAACTGGATGTGACTAAAATAAGGTGAAAATCAGGGGGATGTGACCATAAAAAGCCCAAAAAAACCCAAAAAGCAATGATTTATGTCCTTTCTGTTCTGCTAAGCAGTCTCCCCGGGTGTTGTACACCAACGATTTGTTCACAGACTGCTTGCATTTCTGAGGTGAAACTCTGCATGGATGCAAACTTCCTTTAAAAACAGAGGTATTGCTAACAGGTTCCAAATCCTATGGTGTAATGTATGGTGTAATCCAATCTGTGAAGGTTGTTCTGTGTGGATTTTAATATCATAAATCACTTCTCCTTTCCTGTATAGGTGTGTTACACCGCATGACACGCAGCTTGAAAAGACTGAACTATGAACTAACTAAAATATGATGACTATGATGATGATGATGGGAAAGTTCTATGAATGCTTTTTGCTTCAGTGGACAAGTGAGGCACCGCTTCAACACCTAATGAAAGAGGACATAATATGACCATCTAAAGCCTGGGGAGTTACTCACGTGAGGAAGGAGCGAGGAGGGAAGGTGAAGGCACCATGGGTAATGCGGTCCACAGAATTGAGAGGAACTCTTTGGATTTGTTCACAGATGAGCATGATGAAGTCATACTTGCAAAGAAGCAGTGTCTTTTCTGTGATGAGCACCAGTCGTTCTTTCTCATTGTTCCAGTGATCAATTCTACAGAGAACCGGAAAGATAGAGAGACAAAGAAAAAACAGATAATGAACTTAAGCTTTCATTGAAAGACATCATTAAAAAAGTGGATTGCCAGTTGTATCGTGGGGAGTTAAAGCAAAATGTTAAGAGACAGACTTTTGAGGACTCTTGTCTTCTCTATCAGATATCAGCTCTCTGTGGGTAGGATATTAAATGGGGTCTTAGTGATTCCTGTAGGGATGATGTGAATGAAGATCTCTCCTTAGAATCTACTCTACTGAACTCTCTACACAACAGGAAATAAGAGAAATGAGGTACCACAGTGACAGCCAGTGAATGAAACCTAACTGACTGAACGAATGAGACCTAAATGACACAGCGTTTCAGTCTGTTTAGGGTTCAGCTCTGTGTTCTTTAGGAATATTCATAATATTCTTTAGGAATAGCGCAGCTACAACTCTATCTGTGATATACCCTGAGTCACTGATCTACATCATGCGCTCATGATGTAATTACAAGACAATAAGAAAATCACAAATGTCTTCATTGTTGTTTGTATTTTTTCTTTTGTATATTACAGACATCTAATTCTGCAGTTGTAGTGGCAAATTTTGATTAAATAGATTTTGTACCTGGTTATTTTGAGGTATGACAAAAGCTCAAAGCATCTTATTTATGTACATAATATAAAACTTAAAAATTTCATGAATTGCCCTTGGCAAAACATCAACTATGAATGCCTGAATTCACACATATGAGTACACACATGCACACACATGTAGAAGTTGGCACATTTACCCTAAAAGTGGACAGACTACTGACAACACTAGATGGGCACACAAGCTGTGTGTGTGTTTTGTAAAGCGCCTCGGTACATCTCTCCAGCTCCAGTGAAGTAGGTATTGAGCAGACGCACGTCTGAGTCTTCCTCTAGCTAAGAACGTGGTACTAAATGCCTCTGGGTGCTGATGCCCCTCTCACAAACACCAGCCTGATAAACCTTCCAACAAACCACAGAAACCCAGAACCACAGAAAAGTCTAAGAAGTGTAAAAGTTACGAGCAAATATCTACACTTTTGTGGATTATGCATTAGTGTCAGCATCATCATCACAATCATTCAAATATTTAAACAATTAACCTTTTAATATGTGCATGTGCTTTCAAAACATAAGATGAATAAAATCTAAAAATATTACACATTCAGTGATTTTATACTCCGTCATCTTACACTTACTGAGAAAAAGTGAAGCCACAGAGGCACCGATCACACGTACACGTGTGTGTGGATGTGCACATTATTCATTCTGACATGTTTAGGTACTTAAAAGTGTTTACAGAAAGCCTGTGTACGTTCAGGACGTGACCTCCACCAGAACATGCAGTCATAAGTCCTTCCTACATTCTTGTTTTGTGGCCTGACGATTTGTCTTTAATCATTTCTTGCAAATTACACTTATTTCCAGAGCAGAGGGTTGGAATAACATCCTACCAGCTATTATAGCAACATGATTAAATATGATCGTGTCCTTATTGAGTCTGTAAATAGCATGTTAGTGCCACATACAGCACCAGTCAAATGTTTGGACACACCTGACTCAATATAACCTGCTTTAATAGTAACAAGGACTTTGAAATTTGATGTATTATGTTTACATTTATTTCTAAGACAAATACAAACTGACACAGGTGTGAGTCTATATATGAACAAACTTAAAAACACACACACATGCACTCATGTACACACACATGCACAAACAAGTAATTGTAGATGCACCTTCAGCAAAACATTTTCTTTCAGAACCTTAGTACCTCACCCTACAAGTGCTCTGCACATATGAGAATTTCTTCAAGACTCATGGAAAAGCATGAGAAGGTGTGTCTAAACTTGTATTGGTACTTTATTTTGTGTTGGTCTCCAAGTGGGCTTGGGTGAATCTGTTGTAAGTGGAGAGTTTACCAGGTGCTTTATCTGTTTACACTATTTGGTATAATCAGATAATGATTTGTTTACTATCAGATAGGTGTGACTGTCCTACCAGTCAACGTCTATACAATAAAGGGTTAAAATAATATTAAAGCAAGAAAGAAGAAGTCACCTACAAATAACAGTCAGTTAACACAATTTCTCAAAAAAGGAACCAGTGCAACATCCTTTTTCCATGGATGTCAAGAAACAAAGCGAACCACCTCCTCACCTGGGCACAGTAACTGTGTCAAGAGCTGTGTACATGAAAGATACAAGGAAAAACAAAACCACTCACTACTGAGCAAAACTGCTCTATACAGTACAACGATAAAAATACAAATATTTATTAACAAAGGTCTTAAAATGAGCAAATTTGTCTGGTTGACATTACATATAGTTTACATAACTAATTACATATAGTATACATAACTAATTACATATAGTTTACATAACTAATTACATATAGTTTACATAACTAATTGATGAGAACAAATGAAAAACATACTCAGCCATTAACCAAACACTCTGGACTGCACCATCTTCCTTTGGGTCAACCAAGGATTTGATGTCCTCGACAGCATGATCCAGAGTCCCAGGCTAAACCAGGAACCGAATATAGCATAGAGTTAATCTTTATGTTCTACACAGGTTTACAAGATCCAAAAATGGTAGGATTACCTCTAGATGAAATATTCCTAATCCAGTCATCAAGAATCGTCAGTCTTGAGTTTAAAAAAAAAAAAAAAAAAAACTTTCTGGCTCCAACCACCTCATACCCAAGCAAGAGCTACTGAAGTTTCGAACACCTCATGCTGAAAGTCCTAGGGATTCAGAAGACATGGACTGAACTTCTGCTCTAGATAATCCCTGAATAGACAGATGAGCAGCATCTTGCTGCTGATGTTCTGATCTCTGATCAGTCACCAGGGTGTAACTATTCACACTGCCTCAGAAATGGTGCTGGCTGGCGGAGGAAAGGCCACTAAACGTTCCTGAGATGCCATTATCACCCTGACTGTGCACTGCACACACTGTACTGTGTCTCTGCCATGCAAACATGATTTGATAATCAAATGTTTCCAGGTCAGTGTGGAGAAGCAGCCACTTCTACTGTCTGTAGACAAGCAGACTATGTGTCAGACAAAGAAGGTAACAAGAGCTCAAAATGGTTGAGAAAGTAAGTGAGCTTTTCAATGCTGGTGCTGGAGTGTGTTTGCAGAGGGTGCGGTGAGGAGCAACCCATTGTTAGAACTGAACAATCATCTGTGTTTACAATAAGGACAATCTAAATTCAATCAATTACAGTGCATGAGGAGAATAATTAGATTACAGAAGACTTTCACTCTGTTTCAACAGTGCAGGCGATGGTCAGAAAAATGAATTTGGTGTAAATGATCCCAGATTTGCTTCTTTTTTACAGAATTCTGCAACTTTCTTTATGGCACTAAACCTTATGCAAGGACAGATGTGTCCAAGTGTTTTGGATACAGGCCTCAGTCATTAAACATGCTAACATAACCTCAGACAAAACGACTCCACAAGGATGACATATCATATACCCGAAGCACAAAAAACCTTCGGAGCTTGAACTGCTCCACAGCAGAGGACCATCTCTCTCCTGGGGCCGATGCACGCGGTGCTGGGTCTGGGCTTCCATCGACCGTCTCCGCGGCCTTGTTGCTAGGTGTGTCCGCACGCGCCTCAGGCGTCGGGGTCTCTGTACTCTGCTGCTCGAGCTGAACGGCTCTGAACGCGGACTCGTCTTTCTCGGTCATTCTGTTTATCGGTCCTGGGAAGGTTTGAACGTTTCACCTTACAATCATAGTCTATGGACTGTACAAGTAATTTTATTTTATTTTTAAGTATGCACATGTCCAATAAATAACACTTAAAAATCGACCAAGTTAAAATCGTACATTCAGACGTATTTTGGGGGTTAATTCAGGCTAGAATGTGAAGCGAATTCAATTCAAAACGAAAGTGAAGCGCTTCCTGGACGAAATGCATCAACGCACACCAACTTTCTATTGTAACTACATACTTATGGAGGCGCTAACACATGCAACAACCCTACGTTATAAAATATAAAACGGCACATATATTTATAATAGTCAAGATTGCAGTGAAAGTACACAAGGTTTCGGACAGAGGACCTTCATTAACCTCCTCTTTTAAAAACAATGCAATGAAAAGTGGCGGCTTACCGGCAACTAAGCGCGAGTATGTTGTCGATATTGACGTTAGTTTAGCCGACAGTTAAAAACACAGTGGATCCTTCAGTATGCAGCAGGGGCCTTAGACAGTTTCCTGCTTCCGTAATTCTCTAAGCAGGTTTAACAAGTGGGCGTTGAAAAAGAGAAACAAACGAGACCCATCTCACCGTGACCAGATAACTCTATTCAAAGAGCGAGTTGCAGCGTTGAAACTCTTTAAAGCTGTCTGAGAGATGAATACTTGAAAGTAAACAAGCAACAAGAAATCCCCCACCCACAGATTAGGTCACACAATAAAATATACATGTATCTGTACTTTCTTTAAAACAAACAAACGAACAAACAAAAGGCTCCAAAACCTCAAGCCTGCCTGGGAATAGAGATCGGGCACTTGACATTGAAATGTAAACATTTAGTCCAACATACTTATTAGCCTCATTAACCTCAGACATTCTGGCTGGCTATTCGCCGTCCAGCTCAATCGTCTTTCTAAACCATGGCCTTACCTCAACACGACAGATAGCTTTTAAATGCTACCGCCAACGATCGGATGAGTGGGATGCTGTAGATTGTTTGATCGTTTTTTTTCCACCCACAACGCCCCGTTTAAGCGTCAGTTTCTGTTTCTCGCTAATCTTCTTTGACACACTTCAAGGCCGCGGATGCTCCGCGCTGTGCTGTGAGACTATCGACACATGGATGCAATGTAAAAAAAAAAAGCTTTTATAATTCCTCTCCAGCAAAGGAGAGAAAAAAATGAATAAATGGTAACTTGATCCTTTCTTGAATGCCAAAACATGTTTTTTTTTCCCAAACACTATTTTCATACGACATCTGTAGAGTCAATACCCTCGGCATCAGTCACACAGCAGCGTAACACGGGGCGCATGCCCATTCAGACAGCGCATTTTATTAGCGCGCAAGCCTCGTCTCTCAGGATCGTGTTAATCGTGTTCCTTTGTGCTAGTCCTAATACACACTAATAGGGCAATCTGTCAAACTGATGGAACTTGTGCCTTTGGAGGAAGAAGGCCTGAAAGGAAGGCTTTTCTCATGGTCTGGACTCAAAGATCACTGCACCTTGATCTTTGTGCAACTAAATGTGTTCCTAATGCACTTATTGGTCGATATTGTATTTCTTTCATTTAGCGTTTCTTTCTAGGCATCAGCATTGACCCCTGTATCCCTGTATGAGTTCTAGTTCAATGGTTCATTTTGTACTGACTAGGATAAGGACATCTGCTAAATGCAGTAAATGTGATGTAAATACATTGGAAGACTACTGTGGAGGTGATGTAAACGTGTTACTTGAGGTCAGAAACTGACCAGAGATGAACAGGGTTGAGGAAGGCTGACCAGCAGTGCATGATGGATATACATGTATAAAATATACCTAATAAAGAAGTCAGAGTGCTATATATATATATAAGAGAGAGAGAGAGAGAGAGATAGATAAAACTCCAGTAGACGATATTAGTTTATGTAGTGTACAGCAGGGAAGTCAAGCGTGAAGTGAATGGATCCTCGATGTTCATTCAGTAAGGCTCAGTGGAGCCCAGTGGTCTCTCATATTGCCCAGTGAAGCGTGGGCTTCTGGACGTCCATCTGTTTGCCACCGTTGTGAAGGAATTCCGGGTCGTCAGCTTCAACAGTGGCGTTATAGTTACTCAGATGCGTGTGCATGAGCAAATAAGACTGCAGGCCACAGCCAGGCTGCAAAACAAGATGTTTACCCTCATTTGCAAATGAACTCTTTCGTGTCCTGAGTTTGCATGTATTGGTGATGCAAGTTTGTGATTCCACTGAAGTCCCCCTGGGACCTCACTTGGATGTAGAGGCATGTAGGATGGAACACGTACGCTGGTGTGTTTTGCTTGAGCATATTCCAATATTTCTGAACGTGTGTTTGGAAAAGCATTTGAATCCATTGTTATATTGTGTGTAGTAAGCAGTTAACGTAATTATAGAATCTATCACAAAGCATAGAAGATCGATGTTCCCACTTGTCTCTTATATGGTCCCAATGTGGAATTGGAACAGAACGCTGTTTGAATCTCTCTCTTGAGAAAAAGAAAACGTGTAAATCAGTTAAGCTTTGGCCCAGTGAGACGTGTTGGGCAAACGTTCAGACAGTGGAGTGGATGAGCAGATGATGATTCATCTGTCTGTGTGGGTATGTGTGTACATGTGTTTGTGTGTATATGGAACGTGTGTGTGTGTGTGTGTGTGTTGCTGATTGTATTCAGGTGGTGCCATGTCAGTGAGATGTATGCTTGAGTCAGTATGTTTTGTCTGAGCATCTTTGTGAACATTGTGTATGTACATGTGTGAGTGTGTATTTGCAACAGCAGTTACTTTATCAGATCACTGCAATGTGACTGGGCTTAGCTTGGCTGGTGGTGTGTGTTTATGCCGTTGTGTGTGTGTGTGTGTGATTAGACAGTGTGATGATGGTGAAGCAGTGAGCTGGAAACGTTCCGAAAGGCCAGCAATAACTCGACTCTTTCCGCGCACACCCCGTCGAACACTGCAGTTCACAGCAGCAGGTACATGACGCAAACCAATCCCAACCCCCTGCTCCCCTACGCCGTCTGGCTGGGTGATTTAGGCACTGCTCTCTAAGCACAGATACACTGTTCTGCTGAGGCAGGACTTTTTGAATGAAAGTGCACTATAACATGACTCAGCATTTTTCCTAGAGAGAGTGTCAGAGAGAGAGAGTGTGTGTGTGTGTGTGTGTGTGTGTGTGTGTGTGTGTGTGTGTGTGTGTGAGTATGTGTGTGCCCCCTGTGGGGGAGTGTAGTCATCCATACTGGCAATGAGGAATGGAGTACAGGAGGACTGCCTGCTGTGCTCTTGCTGAAATATTTCTTAGACACTTTGGAAAGGACAATGAAAAATGCTTTTCCACGACAAGGACTTCCAGGAAACAGGGCAGGTATTGCACCAAACACTGATACCACAGCACAAGCAGAGCATCACCAGCTCCATGATGCTTCAGGTAAGGTGACCGTCTGTTCACCTCCGCTGAGAAGCTAAGCTCTGGCATGTTCTGTCCACTGGGAACCAGAACGCACTGGAGCAGCTAGACCCCAAACATCTGCTTACCATCACCGCAGGAGCAGGGGGTGTGGGGTAAACAGTCTCCTGAGAGCAAACAGCTGAAGCACTTGAATGCAGTCATACTGACCCTCTAGACGAGTCCACATGGCCACCAGCAGCTCCTGCTGACAACTTCTCCTCTAGCTTCATCCAGGATGGTTGAAAAGTGACCACCCAAGGCCTGTTGATGCAAAAATATTTCAAATAATCACAACAAGTTGAGAAATAATTTAATCAAATGCATTTACTCTAATATGTTCCTAAGCATTTGCTTTCATTGTCCTGTGGTTATACCGGGTGGGGGAGAAACACTGGAGTGACAATCTTCTTCTTTTCTCTTGTAATATTAAAAGATTTCCTAAGAAAAGCAATCGCACATTGTGGACCAAAACCCCTGAGGAGACGTCATGCCGATATTAAAAGAACAGTCTGTAACCATTTAGATCAAAAGATTAGAGAATAGAAAACCCTGACATACTTTTCCACTCTCACTGATCCAGTCTTCACTAGAAGCCACTTCAGAAGGCTGAAGTCAGCAGTACTAAAGGACACCTAATATATTCTGCAGTGACCTCCGCTAGAAAGTTACGGGACCTGTGCTCAGAACTACAGGCAAATCCCAGCCATTCAAGATCAGGGAACTGCAGCTAGTCTCATTTCGAAGATCCGTCCAGAAGCAACTCTATGTCATCCACTTTCGCCACAAGGTGGCAGTGTCCTACCAGGATTGATTCGCAGAGCACCACGCTAAAAGAGACTACCGTGCATCTGTTCAGTCGCCGCTCTGAAGTCCTACGGTGCTGCCTGCAGCCGTGAACGTTGACTCTCGTTGACCTCACTGGATCAAAGGGCAGCTGTGAAGATCCGCTTTGATTTGCTGGGAGGGAGATGGAGGTGAGGCAAAGGAATTCATGTGTGGAGCAGCACCACCTTCACATCAGTAATGATACTCATCAGAATGCTGGATGACATATAGATTACGGCAAGCTCTGGTGATAAGCCTGCTCAGGGAGGATGAAAGAGACAGAGAGTGAGTGAATGAGAGAGAGAGTGAGAGAGAGAAAGAACCAGAAAAAGATGGGGATCACGTGGCTCTGTACACTTAACTTTTTATAGCAGGAGAGCTTGAAATGCTACATGGTAACGCTAACGTACTCCTTTTCAATGTTTCGTACCGAAGAATGCAATGTTTTCCACTTCCATTCTAAATCACAAGTGCTGTACGACTTCTGTGTCTGTTAGGGGAACACTGCTTACATAGCTGGGTAAAGACTCCTCCTGGGTAAAGACTCCTCCTGCACAGAGACTCCTCCACATACCCAACACTTTGGATATAGTTTTTAATTGTATGGCATAACCCATCTTACTGGTTCAAATGACGACTCCGCAGACGCTTTCAAATGTATGATTCTCTTTGGTATGATGTCAACAACTTTAGTTGAAAATGCGGACTGCAAATGCTGATCTGTGGTCAGTTCATACAACAAAATCCTGCAAAGTGATCTTTTTTTTTTTTTTGCTTTAAGGTAAACTTCTCACAAGTCGCAAAAATGATTCATATTTTGTGTATATCAAAAACAGTATTTATAGCATTTACTAATTGTAATAACCCTTAAATACTTTGCACTTGGAGAACTGAACAGAACTGACATCTGATTGTTGTGGGTTTAAGTACTGGGATTTCAATAGACAGCATTACTCACAGTGAGTATTACGTTCTACCTTGTACTAATCACCAGGCAGCAGAATCACTTAGGCATGTTTCACCAATAAACTCACCTCAGCCTTCCGTTTTAGACACATCAAGTCTGTCTTCTAGCAAATGATAAATAAACTATTATGAGACAGAAAATATCCTTGTCAGTACAAGAAGTTTTACTTTCAATCAGCTTCACCCTTCACAGTTACACATCTGCCTACTTGCCCACTCAGGAGTTAGTGATGTTCACACCGATGAGCCCAGTCCCATTTTACCTTCTATAATGGCGTCTCTTGGGGTACAGCAGCTCAGAGGGACCTCCCACCAGTATTTGATATTTTATTTTAGTCTCAAGTCAATCTCACTGCTTTTTTCTACTGGTTCCTATCAATTCTCCCTCACTACATTGTCCCTTCTTTCCTTCTTGGAGAGCAGAGACCAGACTTGGTCATGTTGGTACCTCATTTCCTTTCATGATTTGCCTGAAGATGATCTGCTTTTTCCCCTCTAAATTCCTGGCATGAAAGGCGACAGGCTCTTGAAGCAGGGCTCTAGAAGCAGGGCTCTAGAAGCAGGTCGGCTGTCACACTCCCTTTAGCCCCTGTTCGAGAATTCTGGGGTTTTAGTCCGACTGCATGCAGTCCTGCTTAACATGATGTACTCCAGTCTCGTCTCCCTGTGACTGGCTCCTTAGAACTTTGACCCACATAATCTCAGTGGAGTCATTCCTCTGGCCCAGAATATCCTGCAAGGAGGGAGAGAGGTTCCTTGACTCCCACCCAAAACACCTACGCACACACACACACACACACACACACACATACACACGCACACACAGCAGTGCTCCTCTTTGTGTCTCTTTAGGGTTAGCCGATATCTATATCTGTGCCATTTTATAGGCAAACTATTTCTTTAAGAAGACAGAACGTCCACATGCTTGTGAAGCACAGGGATGTTTTGTGATTGTGAGAGGTCCAGGACAGGTGCTTTGCTTGGAAAATAAACAAGCATTTCAGAACCTTTTTCCCTCGTGACTTTTGCACGGAGCAGGGGCTGAAGATCCAGGAATTCTTCGTAAAGGCTCTGTTTGTGGCACCACCGAGGCTTCAGTTATCCCGGGATGTAAGGCTTAAATGCCGCACTGTGCCTGTAGGATTACAGTGCATTTTCCGCTTGGCTGCGTGCCAGTGTTCCACTCTGCCGGGTCTGTGTTCCATGGATTTGGACCTGCTGCTGTCTGGGGCGGTGAGGAACCGCGTGACGACTCACTCACTGAGACACAGGGACCTTCTGGAGCTGCGTTCCAACGCCTTCACTACACGTACAGGCAGAGCAAAGCCAATAAAAGACTTATATCCATCTAGAACCCATTTTTTTTTATAAGAGGCCTGAGTGGATATGACTCCAAAGTGTTAAATCTCTCCATTTTAGGGATTGCCTGACAACATCTGCCCCTGTTTTCCCACAGCGTTTGCTAGTGCGAGTGAGGGTGAGAAGCACTGTTCTTACATAAATGAGGACATTTATTGGCTTAGCTGTTCTAGTTCCATGAATGGAGGACATTTTGTGGTAACAGCTGAGTGGCCTAAGTATATGCTAACAGGATGTTGTGTTTTTCAAGGGTCATAATGTTCCTCTACAGCAAATATTTTGTTAACGTGGTGTACTGGTGTGATTTAAAAACTTGGAAGAGACAGAGAATACTCCATAAAGGGTCTTTTTTTTTTTAAACAAAGTAAGTGGGAGAGTTATAACATGTCAGCAGTAAAGGGGTTCAGAGGCTGATGAAACATGATTCAGTTAGAAGAGAGGGTTTAGCAAATCCTGACACGTCTCCCAGGTCTCTCACCCAAGACAATCCACAAGTCAAACCCCCTTCTCAAGAACACATACCCTCTCTTTCTCTCATATACACACACACACACACACACACACAGCCTCTCAGCTCAACAGGAGGACATTAAAGTTTGAAACCACTTTAATAGGTCCCCCGGCTTGTGAGCAAATAGAATGTCGATTCACTGCGTGCCTGATGCAGGTGGATGATGTCTGAAAGTGTCTATGGTTGCCCATTTGATAACTGTGCGTACTGAGCTCTAAATATAGTCTCTCAATGACCTACTTTTCCCATTAGGACTCATGTGCATTGTTTGGGAGAACAGAAGAAAGAAAAAAGGGGAAAATCCATTTGATTCATTAAGATAATTGAAACAGGAAATTAGATGTGATCTCCAAGCTGTTTGTTTATGCTGCTGGGGGGACTGGACGACAAGCTGGTGTGAGGCAGTCCAGGCGGGTTCAAGGCATCGGAGAGGGGGAAAGAGTGTTTGTTGTGTGTTTTTGCCCCTCTGGGACCAGGTGCAGAGCGAAGGAGAGGGTGGGCCGGCGGTACCAGGGACATCAGAGATACGGGTGCGGAGGAAGATTGGTCCGACATGCTTTTCGGATTCTGTTGCGGCCGAAGAGGCGACCCTGGGGCAACGTGAAATGATCTTCCTACCCCTCATCTCCATCATGCTTGTATATACATCAAGTGTATATAGCAACCTGAAATACTGCCAGGAAAAACCTACATTTAGATTCATACACGCAAATACACAGATATACCCTGTGATGTTGCTGCCGTGTGTTCAGAGAGTAAACTGCCCACAGGTAGAGGAGCTGCTGAATATTCATGACTTACAGATAGTGAATACATTTACTCAGTGACTGACAGCCCTCGTCTTAAAGTCCATCTATGAAATGAAATGAGGGAATTTAAAATCATATAAGCTCAACTGAGAAAAACAACTAACAAAATGTTTTTTTAAATTTCTTTTTTCAAGAAGGATCATTCACTCGACGCGTCCACACACACTTCACTCGACGTTTCCACACACACTTCATTTGGTCATTTGTCACCAGTCATACAGTGCAAAAAGGAAATGAAAAAAAAAAAATATATATATATATATATATTTACATTGTAAAATTAAAACTGTGCTTGTGAAATGTGAAATTTTGTCCTGTCTCTGAGAGCCAGTGTCCTTACCTGTGTTATACTCAGACAGATTACAGCAGGTCTTAGGGGTCTTAACAGCTATGAACCACGATCGTCTGCTGAACAGATCAGGGGATCTGGATACCACCTGCCACGATACGCACACTGCAGCTTCTGTTAGGAAGGATATTGGTCAGCATGAAAGATCAAATCAAAAGCTCTGTGTGACAACACGAAACCTTAATATACCAAGAACATCCTTGAGTTTCTTCTGCTTAAGGGGCAGAAACAGCATGAAGTACAAGTGATACTTTATTGCTGTGCTTCCAGCTGGACCTAGGAAAGGTGCTCCTTTAATATTGAAAGAAACCTCTAGTGTTTTTTGACTGCCTTGTACATGATATGACCCCAAACCTGAACAGAGATCGCACTACGCTATTTCATTAATACTCAGGCTCTTGGACAATAACAATAATAATAACAACAACAAAAACAAGGAAATAATAAGTTGTCCAGGTCTACATTATGAGAACAATTTGACTTTCCAAGAGTCAGAAATTGTAGGGCTTGTGATTTTTGGTTCTATTTTGGTCATTCCTTGGACAGACATATTAGAACAACAATCGCTCAGATCTCTGTTTATGTCTGTGTTACTGGTATCACACAGTTCTTGAGTTTATATAAAGGCAGGCCAAAAGTGACTGTATGAGGGGAAAATTGACTGAAAATGAATGAATATGTTGTGGAGTGTACCAAGAGAGTTGCAGCTTGTCTCCAGAGATACATAAACACAATATGGACCATTCCTCTTTACAATGCTACTAAAATAACTCCTAAAATCATTATTTTTTCTTTGAAATAATAACAGTTGATCAATTTGAACTTGTGAGTGAGCGAGTGAATGAACGAGTGAGCAAGTGAATGAGTGAGTGAGAGAGTGACTGAGTGAGTGAGTAAGAGTGATTGAGTGATTGAGTGAGTGAGAGATATCAAACTGCTAAAATGGTGATAGCAAGTTTGCTTTTAACAGTCACAATCTACTCCCCTATTCTCCTTTCATATAGAATGTACATGCTGGTCTCGACCCTGATTAGTACCTATATGTGTCAACCTGTGAGAAGGACATTTTTTAGTATAAGTATTTCATTAAAAAATGTTCCTATAGCAACAGAAAAAACTACTTAAGTAATCGCAAATAGTAAGTCTCTGAACCTCCACCTACATGGGAGCATACGTTCAGCTACATTTCAAAAACTCATCAGCCTAGCAACTGTGTGAAGTCGCTCAGTGGCTAATGGCTAACGGTACTTAAATAGGTCACGGCAGGGGGAAAGATGGATGAAGAGCACGGAACAAGTAGATCAGGAATCCACCAGGAGTGCTGGCACTCTACACCTGTCATAGAGGAAAAACACATTAGAACGGTAATAGGTAAAAAAAATAAATAAATAAAACCTTACTGGTAACAGAAAGGTAGAGATGGACATAGATGAAAAGGAGCTCGTATGGATTTAATAATACATGGAGAATAGTGACATTAGGGAAATGGTTCTCAGAGCAGAAAGCACTCTGTCTTAAGTTCAGTGTGATGGCCTCGCAAACAAAGCTCACTCCAGCAATGAAAATGTGGCCCTGGAAAAACTTAGAAATTCATAAACACCCAGCGGCCAAGTATGTGACACATAAATCTTTTGAAGAAATATGGCAAATTTGCTCTAATGTTCATATGCACACAAGAAGAAGAAGAAGAAGAGAGAGAGAGAGAGAGAGAGAGAGAGAGAGAGAGAGAAAATGGTACTTCAGTTTTCTAGTGAGAAAGGGATCATGCTTCTGGTTCAGTGTATCAGTGGCTCCATGCTCTGTGTGTTTTCTAGCTGTTGTGGCCCTCTCTGGCCAAGGACACGCTGTACTCTCAATACAGCCAAAACTCAGTACAGAAGACCACAGCGGGAGAGGCAGGAACTACAGCCACACCACACACACTGTGAGAGGACTCAACACACACAACAAACTGTCACAGAATGTGCCTTAAGTTTTTTTCTCACTCATGCACACACACACACACAAACACACAGTTTTTTCCTTGACTCTTTTATTTATTCCTTACTCAACTCTGCATTCCTTGTCTAAAGCAGTAACAGCCTGCTCTCTCTCTCTCTCCCTCTCTCTCTCTCTCTCCCTCTCTCTCTCTCTCTCTCTCCCTCTCTCCCCCTCTCTCTCTCCCTCTCTCTCTCTCTCTCTCTCTCTCTCTCTCTCCCTCTCTCTCTCTCT
>JAOXYF010000018.1:2866054-2888795 GCA_028565775.1 Sternarchorhynchus goeldii | reverse complement strand
AGCTGCAGGAGAACATGCTCTCTGCACTGGTCCTGAGAGCTGCAGGAGAACATGCTCTCTGCACTGGCCCTAGGAGCCGCAGGAGAACATGCTCTCTGCACTGGCCCTAGGAGCCGCAGGAGAACATGCTCTCTGCACTGGTCCTGAGAGCTGCAGGAGAACATGCTCTCTGCACTGGTCCTGAGAGCTGCAGGAGAACATGCTCTCTGCACTGGCCCTAGGAGCTGCAGGAGAACATGCTCTCTGCACTGGTCCTGAGAGCTGCAGGAGAACATGCTCTCTGGACTGGTCCTGAGAGCTGCAGGAGAACATGCTCTCTGCACTGGACCTGGAGTGGCAGTCGTTGAAGCAGCGCTTGTAACCCTGCCCCCGTTATGATCTCCCTGGTCTGGGAATGTTTCGTTTAATCACAGAGAACCACAGCAAGCCCACGGGGCACCAGCCTCTCTCATCCCCACCAGACCCCTCGGTAATTCCACTTAGCAACACACGGACGGGATCATTGCGGGATTACAGGGTCATAAAGAGAGCCGGTAGCTCTGGGAATTTCAGGACAGAATGTTTTTAGATGTCAAATTCACGCTAGATTATTTTGCAGATTGATTTGAGACATTTACCAACAGTGCTTACATAAAACAGGTCTACTGATGTTCTTACTGGAAAAATACTACAAATACTGAAATAAATTATTTTTATTTTTAAAATAAATATTTTTTAAATAACCAATAACTACTTATTGTAAGTATGGGCATGTTACAAATGCACAATAACATGTAAAATATAAAATATATTGGGGAAATGGTGGTTGATTTCCTCTCTTTTGGGGCAACAGAATTATCACCCATGGAGAGTAGCAGCACAGCCAATTGTTGACCATTGCTGACGTAAAATATGCAAAATACGTAAAATATGTTAAATATGTTAAATATGTTAAATATGTTAAATATGTCAAATACGTAAAATATGTCAAATACGTAAAATATGTTAAATATGCCCATAACAACATACATTTCTACACAAGACAATTTTCTACACAATTTCGTCCCATTTCAAACAGGTTTCATGCAAATTCCTTATTTTGCTTCCCATGGATTGTTAAATAACAAGAAACATTTCTCTGAGAAATTATCTGTGTGTGTGTTTATCTGTGTGTGTGTGTGTGTGTGTGTGTGTGTGTGTGTGTGTGTGTGTCTCATTTGATTCTGGAATAGTGTTTTTGCTCATTTTGTTGTATGTTTCTGAACGACTGACTCAGTTGATAATCTAATTACACATACTGTACTTTCTATCTTTGCCCATTAGCACTGCAACTAATGATAATTTTCATTAACTATTAGTAGGCAATTTTTTTAATGCCAATTAAATAATTGCTGACTTTTTTACAGAACACTGGTATCCTGCAGTTTTAGTCACATTGTATCGGGATGGTTGCAGAAACTCACTGAATATGACTGAACAACAGCCACACGTATTATCACCAGATACCACTGTATCAGAAGCCATTTCATCAGGGATCGACTTCAGTCAGCATCAAGGCTATAATGCCTAAACATATTTATATTACTTCTGAAGATCACTTTCTAACCAAAAACACATTTACATGGTTTCTGTAGAGCCCTTTCTAACCAGATTCCTGAACTCGAGCAGTTAATTCAATGAGCATCACTCTCATGAATGGCCAGCTTGGCTAAACGTATTTGACTGTAAATAGTGCATCCAAGCAGCCTCCACCTCATTACCCATTAGAACAATGAAGAGAACGAGCATGGAGCCCTGAGGCACCCCATGAGAACTGCTTCACAGCAGGCCATCAAAAGAAGAAGAAAAAAACTGGTGTCACCACACTAATGTGACAACAACACGATTAGAGAACCTCTTCATGCAAAATGGGGGATTAAAATGGGAGCAGCAGAGAAGTTTATCACCATTGTGCTGCATTCAAACAAGCAACGATACAGGAACGGGAGAAAGGGCTGGGTGACGGTGGCCGATTCTCCACGCTGCTGCTCTGCAGATTGGAGGTGATATGGAGGTTTGGGGGACATACATGATAAGAGGACAGGCAGATGGGTGTAGATGGTACAGAGGGTCCGTTACTAAAAGGAACGAAAGATATCGAGCGTTAAAAGCCTGCATTCAGATAGACGGAAGCTCACTTACAGTACGAGGGACATCCTTTAAAAAAATATGCAAAAATTCTTGTTTGAATAGATTATATCAGATTTTCCATTTTGATGACATAGAGAAATATTACTGGATTGCAATACCGGATTGCTGTGTTTAACAAAGGTCTACAGTGCCTAGCTATGCTTTTGTGCACATGAGCTTAATAACCACAACTATATCTCCTAGATACCTAAATCACAGAAGAGATCCTTTTCCTGCCAAAAATGTTAAGCTTTATAAACAGGCAGATACATTTTAGACATATTTTTATATCAAGGGGAAATAACGAATGACAGAACTAGAGAACAATCCTGGTATACAGAGTGAGAGAGACACGGATGACCATACCACCAGCGTGAGAGAGACACGGATGACCATGCTCCAGCGTGAGAGAGACACGGATGACCATGCTCCAGCGTGAGAGAGACACGGATGACCATGCTCCAGCGTGCCCCTGCTTTTAACATCGCAAATCTGCTGCTGTAGTGTACTGACAACGGCAGACAAATAACTACATCAATAAATAATCTGGGTCTTTCGCCTTCCTCTCGGAGATTCCTAGAGCTACTCTCCGGCCTCGTTCCAAGCCCCCTCCCACTCCCCCCCCACCCCCCCAGGCTCACTGAGGGCTGCCACGTCTCTTGCGAGACCCGCGTCTCACGTTCCTACTCTAATCACACAGACGCATATGACCCTGAGGATGGGAAGAAGAGAAAAAGAAATTACTTTCATTAAGAAATTCAGATTCTCCCCATCCTTTTGATCTTGTGCCAGAAGTACATTTATGCTGATGAAATGCATAAGTGAAGTTCTTAAATTATCCTGGTCCTCTTTAGTGCATGGATTTGAGCTGGAAAACTTCCAGAAAAGACAACTACAATCAGGCTGAGTGCTGCTGGATGGGGCTGATTTAAGAGAGGACCCGACTCACTTCCAGCATATTGTTCATGGCATATTTGTTTAAATTGCATCCACAAAGGTACGCTGAACAAGTGTGAGATAATGATGGCAGAAACAATTAAGAATATTCTCAGCAGCCTGGAAACGAATACTTTGACAAGAATAACCGTACGATGAATTTCTAGCATTAAAACCAGATAAACCAGAAAAAAATAGTGGAAAAAACAATTTACGCAATATGTCACATATCCACAACTCACATGTGCAACTGCACTCAATTACTCTGTTTGACACTTACTGCAATTACACTGTTCATAGTTGCCAAGGTAACTACTGGCTTTCAGTCCAGTTGCGTACCTGTTTATTACTGTGTAAACGAAGGTTACGAGGTCTGTTGACAAAAAGGAATCAGGAAAAAGTGAAATAAAAAATGAATGTGAAATGTCACATTCACTAATTCCATGGTCACAGAACGATCTGTTTATGAAGGTGATTAGAAAAGCTCGGAGAGTTGGACTTCAATCAGTATAAGGGGCCCTGAATGCTAGGGACCAGGATGGAGAGCCTGCACATGCCTCATCAGTCACCTGCTCGAGCTAAAAGTCCACGCAACAAACAGAAACATTCTTAAGGTCAACTAGCTACACTGTACTCGTCTCTTGGCAACGAAGACAGTACATGGAAATGCAACCCAAGCCTTAATCTCCACTCTCTCTGGTTCTCACCAGGCTTCTCATCCCGTCCCGTTCAGCTGTTTTCGGTGCCGAGCCGATTCTTGCTGACGGGGATGAGGACCTGCAGGCCAACACCGTTTCCTGGGCAGGTTCGACAACCGCGCTTCTACGTGTAGTCAGGGAAAGGCCTTGGGGGTTTTGGTATGGCCTCTCCTGGACACAGCGCTACAGCAGCCTCGTGCCTACGGACCGGTGGAGCTCCGCATCCATCACCCACGATGCAGCCGACACGTTATTAGTCTTTATGGTGCCATGTAGCTACGTGGTGCATGAAGAGATGTAACAACCAAAACAATGCAAAATATCTGAACAGGTTTTTTTCCAAACTTTTTAGCGTCTCACATAAATCTTTTTTGCCATCTACCAAAGCAGATGTTCAGGGTGCTGTTTGACATATAAACTACTAAAGAAATGTTAGTAATATTCTAGATTTGTGAAGGGGAAGTGGTGTAGGATAAGAGGAAGTCAGGGCAGATAGTGATGTGTTCAGCCTGTCCACAGCACCATCACCAGAGGAACCAACACATACAAACTACACTGACAAGCACAGAAAAGTCATGTAGTGCGAAAGGAGAAAAAGACCTTAATCCAGCAGACAACAGCATGTCTGTGTGCCTGTCTAGTTTCAACATGAAATGGACGTCTGAATAACTTTTAACGGGAGTTTTGATGTCCTGATTTTTCATCACGAAGTGAGATACCATGAAAGGGAATAAAGACCATGTCACAATGAATCTGACCAAGTGCTCTGCCTTCGGCCACAACGAATGATCTCACTGAACATGCAGGTCCATGAGGTGAGCTGAGGTCAAGCCTGGCTTCTCCTCACCTCAGTGTAAACTGCAGTGAGTGACAGCTTCTCCAAACATGCGGTCTCTAGAGGAGGTGTGAAGGAGCTTTTTTGTTTGTTCGTTTTTACATTATATGCGTGATGTCACAGTTTCTCACACCAGACTGTTGGTATGTGTTACTGCGCTATTAAAGCTTTTTAAAACAAGCAGGAGAGTCATCGCTGGAGTGGGTGTGGCCATAGGTACAAGTGTTGGAGTGGGTGTGGCCATGGAGTCCATTGTTGTTCTGAGTGAACTCACTGAATACTATAATGAACCTTGTGCACTCTCAAAAAAAAAAAAAAGACTTTTTTCTTAGTTCTAAGAATTGGTAAAATTACATCCAGGGATAAAGTCTTCGATAAAGCCCCTCAGTCATGGAACTGCCTTCCAGCTTTAATCTGAGACCTAATTTTGAAATGTAGGCTAAAGATGTACTTATTTGCTCAAGTTTTTGGTTAGTCTTCTAATGTTGCAGAGCCTGGGGCCCTCGGTCGTAGACGAACCAAAGCTGGCAGTAGATGGTACCATGTCAGAAACATCCTACCCACCCTAGACCCTCTGAAGTAACTGGGACTCCCTCATCTACTCTGAAGTGACCACATGAACTAATAATAACACTGTTACTAGCTAGGCTGCTCAGTGGAGGCTGGGATCCCCTTTGAGTCGAGACCCTCCCAAGGCGTCTTCCTCAGTCCCGCCCCGGGAGGTTTCCATGCCACCGTCACCTCCAGGTTTGCTCAGTAAGGACCGGCGAGACTCATCAGGACACAACCACGCTCCTCACACACACGTTCAGAAAACGTGAATGCCTATTTAAAACAAGAATGAAAACGTGGCTCAGCCCAAACCTCTCTGCTGACGTCTCTCCATCCTCACGTGCCCTGCCGTACGAGACAGAGCTTTGGGAAAGTGAGTCAGAAAGATTTCATAAGTCTGTTAAGTTCCTAACATCTGCGGGTCCCAGAAATGACAGCTTTCCCATCTTACTGGAACTTATTAAGACTCCAGCTGAAGAAATAGAAGAATTTCAACAGATATTTTCAGTGACAAAAAAAGGAAGAAAGAATATGGAGAGGAGAACAAGCACATTATTCGGTTTCCAATCTACAAAGGAGAGTAATCCTATCTGGCATTCTAATGTGATTTTAATACCTGCGTTACATCTCAAATGCAATTTGCCTGAGTGAACTCTTATCAGATGAACTGCGAGATGGAGTGAAACACAGTGTTCCAGTCTTTGCACAGGAGACCTTAGTATGTGTAATCTTTATGGATTTGACTACAGGCTAAACTGATGGCAAGAAAGAAAGCATGGAAGTGATAGTTTGGGGTGAGGTGAAAGATTGAGAGGTAAACATGTACCGCCACACTGCTATCTGTGCTCATAAAGAGTGAGGCAAACTTTTAGATCAGAAAGAAAAGAGAACTTCAAAGAGCATGCAAATGAGCTGTCACTCTGTCCTTTTCCAGTCTGTAATACCACATTCTGTGTTATTAGCTAATCGCCTCTGTGTGTGTGTGTGTGTGTGTGTGTGTGTGTGTGACAGAGAGAGACAGAGAGAGAGAGAGAGAGAGAAAGTGAAAGAGAGAGACAAAGAACGCAAGAGTACAAGACCGAAAGAGGGGGAGAGTGTGTGTGAGAGTGAGAGAGAGTGTGTGTGAGAGCGTGAGATAAAGTTGGATAACATATCTACGAAGAGTAATATCACTGTTAACTAATGTTAACTCTTGATTAAACTCCTAGTTCAAGTGGATCAGTAGGAGTTAATTCAACACAGTAATTTCTCTGTAATTTTAGACCTGCTCTGTAGGTGGGACTGTGTGTGTGTGTGTGTGTGTGTGTGTGTGTGTGTGTGTAGGGTAAAAAATCCCACTTACAATGTAGCAGGGCTCACAGTAGGCTTTCTTGTCCACAGCATAGAAGGGTTTCCCTCTCAGCTTGGAGCTACAGGTCATGCAGATGAAGCAGTCCACATGGAAGACCTGGTCCATGGCTGTACAACCAGTACCCTCCCCAACCACGTTCTCTCCACAGCTCGAACAGCGGCCTGCAGGAACCCCCCCACACACACACACACACACGCACATCCCATGTAAACACAAACACTCCCGTTAAAATATGATACTGGATTCCATCCAAACCTGCATATTGATAAATGTATGCGGTGTTTTGAAACTTGTGATTATATGCACTGTGTTCACAAACAGGTGGGCAAGATTTCAAATCAAATCAGACGTAAAAGGTTTATTCATCATATGCAGTCATACATGGTACCACAGGCAGTGATGTACCACATCACTGTGGTACCACAGTACTTTAGAGACGTACTTTAGAGACGTACTTTAGTGACGTACTTTAGAGACGTACTTTAGAGACGTACTTTAGTGACGTACTTTAGTGACGTACTTTAGTGACGTACTTTAGAGACGTACTTTAGAGACGTACTTTAGAGACGTACTTTAGAGACGTACTTTAGTGACGTACTTTAGAGACGTACTTTAGAGACGTACTTTAGTGACGTACTTTAGTGACGTACTTTAGAGACGTACTTTAGAGACGTACTTTAGTGACGTACTTTAGTGATGCTCAGCCACTGATACCCAATATTGATAAGATAAAAAAAATACAATTAATAAAAAAGGCAAAATATACAGTCATGTGAAAAAATTAGGACACCCCATTAAAGAGTCAGCTCTTTATTAAGAAATGTTCACACATCAATGCCCAATCTTGTTTTTGTTTATTTCTGGAAAAGAAAGTTATTTAATTGCAATTAAACAACCAAAATTAACATTGTTTTACTCATGAAACAAAAGTTATGAACAAAAATGCATATTATAATAGAGGAAAAGGTTAGGACACCCTACCCTCTAATAACTAGTGTTGCCCCCTTTGGCTGAAATAACCCGGCCATTCCAGGACTCTCCACTTCTTAGTTTTTAGCCAGTCCTTGGTGGATTTACTGGTACGTTTTGGGTCATTGTCATGTTGCAGGGTCCAGTTCCGTTTCAGCTTTCATTTTTTTTACAGATGGTTTCACATGTTCCTCAAGCACCCTCTGATACACAGCAGAATTCATGGAGGATTCTATGATGGTGAGCTGGCCAGGTCCTGCTGCAGCAAAGCATCCCCAAACCATGACACTTCCACCTCCATGCTTCACAGTTGGTATGAGGTTCTTTTCTTGGAATGCTGTATTTGGTTTACACCAAACATGTCTTCTGTTCTGGTGTCCAAATAATTCAACTTTAGACTCATCTGTCCAAAGAACATTATTCCAGAAGTCCTGGTCTTTGTCTGCATTCTCTCTGGCAAACTTCAGTCTGGTCTTAATGTTTTTCTTAGAGAGCAAAGGTTTCTTCCTTGCACACCTCCCATAAAAATTTAACTTGTGTAGTGAGTGTCTTTCTGATAGTTGAGTCATGTACTTTCACATCGACAGTAGCTAAAGCCTGCTGTAGGTTCTGGGATGAAATTTTAGGATTTTTCATTACTTCTTTTAGCATTTTACGGTCTGCTCTGGGGGTGAACTTGGACGGCCAGACCTTGTTTTGAATATCCTCCACTTGTAAACAATTTTCCGGATGGTGGAATGGCTGATGTCAAATTCTTCTGAGATCTTTTTAAATCCCTTACCAGACTCATAAGCAGCCCCAATCTTCTTTCTGAGGGCCTCAGGCAGCTCTTTGGATCTCACCATGGTCCTCACTCTTACTTCAACAGTCAGGGACACACCAAACTACATTTCTGAGGTTTAAATAGGGTAAGCCTCATTTAAAATGCTGGGTAACGATGTTCTGATCATGTGCACCTGATATGATACACCTGTGTGTGATCTTAACTACTTTAAGTGGGTCAATATATGTGTCCTAATTTATTCCTCACCAGAAATTGCATTCTTTTTTAATTACATTATACATAAAGTTGTAAAAAGGCTTTTCTTAATTTTTAATTGTTTAGTCATATTACTTGGATCTCTCAGTACTGTTAAAATTGATATCAAATATCCACATGTCCAAATATGTTAAAGAATATACAGGCTTTCATAGGGTGTCCTTTTTTTTCACATGACTGTACACTACATTGGGTGTTACATTATATTGGGTGTTACACTACATTGGGTGTTACACTACATTGGGTGTTACACTACATTGGGTGTTCATGTCGAGGCCTGGCTGTTTCCCTGACGATGTTTCCCTGACGATGTTTCCCTGACGATGTTTCCCTGACGATGTTTCCCTGACGATGCTCAAACCCTCGGGTCAGATATTACGGATGCAGAGCGATATTAAAGACCCTTCTGGTTCAACAATAATTCAATCTTTCAAACATAATAACTACAATGTTTTCCCCCCACTTTTAAAGCGGGTGACTCTTACTCTTACCAGTGATGGTTTTCTACAGAGATCTGATCTAGAATTATGTGTCTGATAGATAAAAGACTTTATAATCAATGTCAAATGAAACTGAATATGAGGAACACTTCTAAAGTTAGGTCGATAGCATCTCAAGGGAATTTACCCCTTTATAGTGTTTTGATTTTTTTCCTATTTAAAAAAGGGTAAAGTGATCAGTTGCTCTACAATTGAAGAAATCTAAGGCATTTAATAAGGTCAGTCCTTTAATGTAGTCCAGAGTGAGCACAGATTCTGAAATTCTCTTTTTTTGTTTGGAAAGTGGAGATCAATATGATCAAATACCATCTACCATCTCTCAGCTACCTGTAGTGCTGGACCCTACGGTCCATGTGCAAACACCAACACACAGTCTGTGCACAAATACACTAACAGTCATGGGGTTGGCTACTACAGTGCATAGACAACTACACTGAAATCATTAAGCTTGCATTACTGTGTGATACACAATCTAAACTCCACCAACACGACAAGATTTGCTGAATGTCAACTTCTAATGCTACATGCATTCAGATCAAACTGACAGCAATCAGCAAACCTTTTATACTTAAAAAAATGTTTTAAACTTTCCATGCCCATAACCTGATGGCCAGTGAATAACAAGGAGTGCAGAAAACACACTAATATACATAACACACTCTCAAATGATACAGCTCACAACACACTCTAATATACATTAACACACTCTCAAATGATACAGCTCACAACACACTCTAATATAACTCAGGCCAACTCTCAGTTGCTCTTTTCATGATAAAGGAAACTTTGACCGCACTGAGCAACTAAGTTGACTGTTACAGGGCATTTGAGCAGATACCATTGCACCTAAAAAAAATCCTGATTGCATATTGTGGGACAAGGCATTTGAATATCTTTAATTGAGTTGAAGATATTTTTAATTGAGTTTAAGATGTCTCCAACTCAATGCAAAGATATCTTCAACCCCATTAATGATGCTTGCAATTTAATTAGTCGTATCAGGAAATAATGGACTTTAAAACCATATCTTGCAGTGTTTTCTTTTTTACACATCTGAGGACAGATACAATCTTGCAAAGAAAGAAAAAGAAAATGTGAGATATTGTGAATTAATTTAACTTTACTCTGTAGCTCACGATATTTATTTATTCATTATTTTTTTTTAACTTCCGTCTTTTTACATCACTTAAAGCCTCCTTTAGAAGAAAGGCCGTTCTGACTGTACGCACGGTGGAGTTCAGTCATGTCACAGACAAAGAGAAACGAGACGGGAGCAGGGGAAACATCAGTAGGCCCTTCCACGCCCTGCCCGAAGCACCAGAGGAGAGAAAACAGCTTCAGATTAGAAGCATGGCTGCGATGGGTAACTCCCTCGTCAACTCAGAGCACAGAGCATTTCTCCTCCATGGTCAGTGTGTCGAGAGGTCATCTTTCTTTCTTTTTTTCCAAAACAGACACCTCTGTTTTGTAAACCCACCTGAGAGCATGAACATCTAAGAAGAACATGCAAGAAGCTCTGCACTTCTGCTCTACAGATTTAAGTATAAAATCACACACAAAAAAAGATTCAGCAGAACAGATCTGAAATAGGCATTCACAGATCCAACTTTTTCAGTTCTTATATGAATCCTGATACCCTTGTTGAATGAATAAACTTTCTACCTCACTAAGAGACTTAAGGCCTCAGGATTGACAAACATTACTTTACTAACTTTGTAAAATATAACAAATTAATACAGATATAAATGTACTGAACTGCTATTTATTCATCACTAAAATAATAAATGATCATGCAGGACATTCAAAATAAAAAAGAATGAAGCTTCTTAAAATAAATACAAAAATCAGCAGGGTTTTATAAGACAAAGTACACAGTATTTCAGTAGGTGTTCCTCTGTGTTCCTCTGTGTTCCACAAAGGACAAATAATCTCTTATGAATATAGGTTCTAGTAACTATATACATAAAGAGTGTTCAAGATCGTTTTGGTCTTTTGTGATGGAACAGGTTTTCCTAGTGAGAAAAAACTCCAATGCACTAGATTTATTCACAGCTGCGCACTTAGTGTTTACAAAGGGAGACGGCTGTGCACAGCATGGAGTTTCTCACTTGTGACTGGAATGGCACCTCAGTGTACGACTTTCTAAGAGAAAGTGAGGTGTCCGTTTTCTTTTAAGGGGATATTATTGGTCGGAAAAGGTGTCAATCACTTCTGGGAAGACAGAAAGACACTGTAAACTTATATGTTAGCGCTGCTGTGAACACCAGTATGATCCAGTGTTCATGTGCAGAATGTCTGTCTCTCAGTTAAGAGATTGACAAAATAAAATGACTAGTAACCGTTTAAGAATCTTCGATTTTGTTTAACGTAAATCTCTCTGAAAACTTTTTTGGCTTGTTGTTAACAGTTTGCGAATTTTGCGTATCTTACATCGTAAACATATTTTAAAGACCTGTTTAAAGGGTTAGGAGGCTTGGATGTAAACAAAAAAGTGTAAACAAATTGTGTGTGTTTAGTAATGGATTTCTCGCGAACACTTGCATGTAAACAGCTGAAATCCGGTATGCAGACAGTTATAATAGGTCTGTGTTATTATTAATAATTATTTTATTATTAATTCATTATTTATCATCAATTATTAGGTCTGTTTTAAGAATTTTCTATGTTATCAAAAGATACAACGTTGAATTCCAAGATGGTCTAGCCACAGGACGACTTCTGAAGGAATGGATTAAAGTGAATGGGTCCCACGGATCGGCATAAATATCACATATCCAATCCAGTTATTTTTGTTAACATCGGAATCGATATATAAATTGTAATATCGAACCGTCGCATCCCTAATCTGAACTATTCTATCAAACCATTATTTAATTCTATTCTACTTGAATCACAGCGAGACTGGAAGCACTCTGCTTGAGAAGAGTATCAGAACAGGCTGAACCGTCACGAAGGCGTTTGCCTGCCACTGATGATGTCTTCATTTCAGCATGCTGTCTCTGGAGAAGCAGGTGTATTACTAAAGCACAAGCCAGGCTTCATGTTTCTCCAGCCCCGGTGTGTGTGTGTGTTTGGCAGCAGCAGTTGCGGTAACAGGTGGAGGAGACGGGGAGGACCGGCGTGTCTGCCTGCAGTGTTTCCCGGGGGGCACCAGCCAGGGGTAAATCACCTCTGAAAGGCTGGAGGGGAGTTGGAAGGAGCTCTGGATCACAAGCTTCTCACATCCAGCAGAGAGCAGGAGAAGGGGAGGGCCAGACGGAACGAGACAGATAGAAGGAGAGAACGGCAGAGAAGCAGAGTGTAGGAGAGCAGCGAGAACACAGAGACTAGTGTGGTTGTGCTTAAAGGGAAGAGTCCAAAACCATGAAGGAGAAGGAGGTAGAACCTCAGAGCACTGTGGAGAAAAGCTCTCAGCACTCCACTCTGGGGTACATGTGACTCTACAGTGTATGAAGATCTGGGTGTGTAAATAACAAAAAGCATTTGGATTTATATTCTTTATTCCAGATAATAAAAGGAAACTGTTACTATACACCACACACACACACACACACACTCATGACAGGTACTATACACCACACACACACTCATGACAGTTACTATACACCACACACACACACACACACACACACTCATGACAGTTACTATACACCACATAAACACACACACTCATGACAGTTACTATACACCACACACACACACACACACACATACACACACTCATGACAGTTACTATACACCACATAAACACACACACTCATGACAGTTACTATACACCACAAACACACACACACACTCATGATAGCAAAAATAAGTTACTTGAACAGGAGGGAAAACTACAAGGTTGATCAAAGAATTAAGATTTTGTGTGTGTGTGTGTGTGAGGTGTGTGTGTGTGTGTGTGAGGTGTGTGTGTGTGTGTGCGCTCGCTGGCAGGTCTGTGCCTCAGGGCTGTGAGTGACATTTCTCTCAATGAGTCACAGTAAAGGATAAGAAGAATAGGGCAGTACCTCACTGTAGATATATTACATAATACACACACACACACACACCTCACACACACACACACACACCTCACACACACACCTCACACATACCTCACACACACACCTCACACACACGCACACCTCACACGCACACCTCACACGCACACCTCACACGCACACCTCACACGCACACCTCACACGCACACACACACGCACACCTCACACGCACACCTCACACGCACACACACACGCACACACACACGCACACACATGACACAAGCATGATCTATACACTTATGTAAAGCTCAATCAATGGTGGACGAGGAGAGGAGAACTTCACATGTCCATAGGAGAACTTCACATGTCCATAGGTGTCTCCCAGAACAGTGGCCTCATTTTGAGCTGCAAACGGCAGGAACTATTCACTTCGTTTGACGTCCTGAGAACAACTCAAATGATTGGTTCCACTTAAATACTGTCAAAGTTCATTCAACAGCTTAAACTAAGTTATCTCAACCACTCAAACACGGTGGTGCATTTTGTCTCCTTAGATGCAAAGGAATTTTATCTTGAATTAATAAGTCTGACTGACGACATAAATTCTTGACAAAGGATGTAATCGTGATCTTTAATAATGGAAGTCAGCCAAGTGCTTGTTCTGATGCACAGTAGAGCGTCTTCCCTAGGCCTTCCCTCAGCATCGGGCAAAGGTAGACCATAAACCCCGCCCCCCCCATGCCCCCTGCTCAGGGAGCGGAAGGCGAGGCTTCATATTAAAACTTCAAATGGCTCCTTTGTCAGCTGAAGAAGTGGGTGAGGAGGAGTTCATTTACACGTTCTACAGCCTCTTTCTTCTCCACTGTCCCTCTGAAGCCTCCACTCTCTCTTACCCAAAGAGAAAAGGAAAAAAATAGGGGGCAAAAGAGGGAAAAAGACTGAGGGAAAGAAGAAAGAGGCAGCGAGTCGCTCACCAGCCGGAGGAGGGTGGTGCTGGTTAGGCACTTTAATTGGATAAAAGAGGAAGATTAAAGCCTTCTCCTCTCTGTTCCATAAATAATTGATTTCTAATGTATTTGCGGTGGCAGCTCGGCGCTGCTGCTTGGCATGGCAGATCGTTTGAGTGGCAGGGCGGTTCAGATCCTACGTGCCGCTACTCTTTGTGGGTTTTTTATTTCTCTCTCCCCCTGCTGTAATACACAGCGTACTTGAAAGCCAGAAGCGAGTTCACACGCGTGTGCACACGCAGCGCCAATTCTGATCTTACATCTACGCAAATCAAACATTGTGCATGTGAAGATAGCAGACAAGGAACTTTTTATTTTGGTAGAAGGCCAAACTTTTTAGACGGAGAAAGGCTTTTTAGTGGCTGAAGGGGAAGCGGCCCTTTAAGGAGAAGAAATCCTCAACTGCTCTCTCAGCATTAGCAAAGTCTTCACATGTAAACAAATACGCAGAACCCACAACATATTCTGGGGATGTGAGGAGTTCATAAACCATGGAGGGTTTCAGGACCAAAATAGTGGTGGCAGAACACAGCGCATCTTCATGGGTTTATCTTGGTTTTCAGGAACAACGGAAACAACTGAAGCGACTGAAACAAAAGCAAAAACCCGAAGAGATTCACAAACATCTGTCGCCATGGCAAACTCTGCTGCAGCAAATTATGCTGCTCTGATTCACAAGTTTATTACAGAGCTACGATATAAACAAGTGCATCACACACACACACACACACACAAACATTCACTTACACATACACGCACACACAAAAGCACACATGAACAGAGCGAGAAACATTCATTTGCCACGACACATTGTGTGATGAAATAAAAGCCTACAAAGTCACACTAAACTCTTCATAGTTAATAATGGCAGTAAACAGAAAGCCCAGGTCACTGAGTGATTAGCGACAGGGAGAGAGAATCCGTCTGAACGTGTTAGGGCTTTAGCTGGCAGCTTTGGCACTGATCTCGTTTTGCACCCTGTCTGGGTTTCACCGATGTCATTTCCTGTGAAGCCCCGTGTGTGATCCAGCCCCGTCCAACCATGGCCCACACACACGTGGGAGGATGTTCCAGTATCTCGGGGGGATTTCATTCCTGGGTCAGCAAACAATGCTGAGGGCTGCAGCCTGGCGGTGGACGAAGGATACAAGGACACATTCCAGCTCGGGCTGTTAAGAGTGCAGGAGAGCAGGTGGACAGGCTAATGAGACACGTTAGACTGACGGAAGCAACAGGGAAGGAGGGGACAGGGAGAAAATAATGGAGAGAAGGAGACGGAGAGTGTGTGTCCGCGAGCGAGTGTGTGTCCGCGAGCGAGTGTGTGTCCGCGAGCGAGTGCGTGTCCGCGAGCGAGTGCGTGTCCGCGAGCGAGTGCGTGTCCGCGAGCGAGTGGCGAGTGTGTGTCCGCGAGCGAGTGGCGAGTGTGTGTCCGCGAGGACTCTCAGCTGGAGCCCCTGATCCTGCTATGCTCAGTGAAGCTGTGTGAATGTGGCATAGTAGCAAGACCCAGAACTGAAGAGAGAGAGAGAGAGAGAGTAAGAGAGAGAGAGAATGAGAGAGAGAGAATGATAGAGACCGCAAGAGCATGAGAGAGACAGAGAGAAAGAAAGAATGACAGAGAGAGGGAGAAAGGGGAAAAAAAACGAGAGACCCCCCCACACACACAAACCAACACAAATAAAGACAAGGTTTCCGGTGTGGATGTGCTGATGGGACTGAAACCCAGACTAAAGCAAGACAACACGCAGCCAATCACTACCAGCAAAATCCTTTGTATTCATCCCAATAACAAAGTAACAACTGCCTGGTTCTAAGCACGTCTTCATAACAAGAGAGCTTCCTTACAAGTGTAGCGTTAAGTAATTCATACATACATACATATTTTATGTTGATGAACCAGACATTGCTTGTATTTTGAACTGTTCTACTGATTGTACTTTGTGACAGATGTGCTGATCTGTAAGGGTAATTTAAAAGTTCAAGATGGAAGAACCAGAGGTGATCAACCACGTTTTCAGGTTTTTTTTTCGGATGACTGACAGAAAGTAAAATTCAGGTGGTGGCAGACGAACAACCCTGCTCACTCCAACTGTAAACATTCTCTCAGACACAGATTACTGCAGCAACCAGACAAAACTGTCTAATGGGAGACCAGGACAACTGTCATCACAGACGCAGGAACAATAAATCATGTCTACAACTTTGTGAGCACAGTCCCACGTCTTTAGTACTGGGCTAGATTAGGGAGTCAGGGAGAATTCTTTATAGAAAAATTTGATTCAGTCTGCGACACTTGGAACACAGATCTGTGCACTGGGACAGCATTTGATCAAACTGTGACTGTGGTCATGAGCAGACAGTGAGTAGGGAGCGGTTCACAGACACACTGGTCCAGGTACAGCGACTCACAGACACACTGGTCCAGGTACAGCGACTCACAGACACACTGGTCCAGGTTCAGCAGCTCACAGACACACTAGTCTAGGCACAGTGGCTCACAGACACACTGGTCCAATGCAAGAATGAAGAACTTGTACTAGAACAAGAACTATTCCTGCTTCTCAGTCCAAATGGGCCATTACAGTACTATTAGGAGTACCATTAGGAGTACTAAGTACAGTACTAAGGAGCATGAGCCTTATACTCGACAACCCAGTGAATTATTTACATACATGATCAGTGGCCTGATCTGTTTGTTTTGTTTTGACTGATTCTTGTGGCCATTTGAGGGGAGAAGAGAGTATGAGCAGGGGGAGGAGCTTAAAGAGGCAGCAGCTTGGCTTCTTGCCAGGTTACACAATCACGGCGTAGATGAACGTACTTCCACGAGAAGCGCGTTAGGAGATCCTGGAGTGGATGTTCTTTGTGTGCTCTACACACCACACCTCCCTCTTGCTTCCACACAAAACAAAGGAGTGGACACCAAAAAGTCTTGACAATTGGTTAAGGGTAAACACGACACGCAGCATCCCAACGTGTTCCATCGGTTTCTAGGACAGCGCTCAGAACACTCTGATGTCAACCCTGATTATTACATCAGCACGATTCCATCCTTTCCAGACACACCGACTTCTGTTCTTAACACATGGACTCACTCTAAACGAGTTCTGATCCATTTTCCTGACTTGGTCCCTTGTGTCCTGGCCCAGTACAGTAGCTAAGCAGAAACACACAGGCTCCTCCAAAACTGCTCCATCTACTTCTCATAACACAGTGTCTTATAAAGGACAGGAAGACGCCCCGATGATATCACGCAGAGGGCAGGGGCCAGCAGGATTTTCACAAAAACAGAGTAATTCCAGATGTCTCAGAAACGCCTGGCCCGATCCAGAAATGAGTGCCGAGGGCATTTGAACATGTAGCTCTTCCTCAGAGTCGCTGTGAGCCCCTGTTTCTAAAGAACTGCTCACGCTCTTCCTCAGAATTGCAACACTCCACCTTCGATGGTAAGCTGCACAGCACCTGAATGACACAGGACACCCCAGGCACTTTTACGTCCACCCGTACTCCCCACCTTACTAGCCTCAAACCCCTCGAGGGCACAGGTAAGCACTGTGCCTAACCTCTACACCTTCACTTACTATGCTGTTATACTTTCTCATAGGTCACAGAACCTTCTGGCAGAACAAAATCCAATCTCCAAAACACACATACTTTTCACCATCAGATAGCAGAACAACCTATAAAATGTGGAGCTGTACCATACAAACCCTGAGTGGATCCTTGCCATGTGTGTGTGCATTCTGTAACTGTTATGATCTGCCTTCGTTTAGCTCTCAGTGCCAGGCCTCAGAGCTACAGTCTTCTCTCCAGTCATCTGAAAGTGCAAGAAGAACCTAGCTCAGCGGCAGTAACACCAACGCCTCCCGTTAATTAGATCTTCATCAAAGCCGTTACTAATAACAATAAAAGTTCAGTAGAGAACAGAAGACCAATCCCAGCTGGGAGATTCTAGGGTCTTCTGGTTAATTTTTAGCTTTGGGGTTTTCCTTCAACACTCACTCCCCCAACGAGCCCTTTGAAAAGACAAGCACTGAACACATGTAACCCAATGTTCAGCAATTCCAGAATATGCTCTGGGGGGTCACTTTGATCAACAGCACAGTGAAGAATCATCTCTGACTGAAGACTTCAGAGACTACAGGGACAGGAGGTGATTTCCAGCAAACAGAGACAGACAGGTAGAAGATGGATGAACTCCAAGCTCTGTGAGGGATCAGCCCATCTTCTGAACGACACTCTAGACAACGGCTGCATGGGAATGGAGAGAGAGGACTTCAGGACGGGACTCCTACAGCACAAGCTGATGGTTCCATGTTATGTGAGGTTTGCAGTCTCTCTTAGGCCACTTTTTGGTTGGTGCTGCAGAAGCATCCATGGTTGGTGAGAAGAAAAAAAAATGATACATATAAGAGCAATATATTACTCAGCCTCTAGATTTAAACAGATATCATATTGCAAACTGATATCTCCCTGCTTCTCCCACACAGTCTCTGTTGCTGGAGTCCCTGCTAGGTTCTGGGGTTCCTGATGGGTTCTGGGGTTCCAGGCCAAGTCTGCTGCAGCAGGGGCTCTCAGAAGTACCGCCCAATGGAGCACAATTTCATTTCCTGTCTACTCCACTCCAAGTGTCTTTGGTAGAAGGGCTTTCAACACAAATGAATAAGGGACAGAGTAGGAGTGAGAGGAGGAGCAGTCAGGAGGAGCAGTCAGGAGGAGCAGTCAGGAGGAGCAGTCAAGAGGAGCAGTCAAGAGGAGCAGTCAGGAGGAGCAGTCAGGAGGAGCAGTCAAGAGGAGCAGTCAAGAGGAGCAGTCAAGAGGAGCAGTCAGGAGGAGCAGTCAGGAGGAGCAGTCAGGAGGAGGTCCTGGGCTCTGCTGTAGACAAGCCTTCAAGCAAAGGCAGGAGCATGCAGTGCTGAAGGAAAGCATTCATCTCTCACACTTTTTCTTCCATCTCGGACTCTCACCCGGCTCCCCCTCTGATGCCTGCACCATTCCCAGACTTCCTCTGGCCAGGTTTTTGCAAGCTTACAGGGCAAGAACTACTGACGAGCTATGGTGAAAGAACAGCCCAGGAGTCCAGCGCAGCCTCCATCCCCACCTGCCCCCATATGTCCCAGCTTGTGGATGCAAACCGAGCACAGAGCATCTCGGACAGCCTCAAAGGTGTGGGGCTGGAGCACGGGGCTCTTACACGTACAGCTACGTGCTTTCATCATCGGCTCCGGCTGGAAGGCAGGTTGAAAGGGCTTCCATGGCGTGTTGATGGGCGTGGAGGTTGGGTTCAGATGAGGAGATGGAGACTCAAGGGGCCACAATTCTTCAAAAGGACCAAAAAAAAAATGCCATAGTGAGCAAGAGTCAAAGAGTCAAAGAGAGACGGAACCTAGCAAGAGTCAAAGATGCACTTGAAAGCATCATCATGAGTACCAGAGGATTATTCAACATGGCCTCTCTCATCTGCTTCCTCACACTGCACCTGTGGAGCTGGGTTCACTCCCCAAGCACAAAACACCGTCTGATGTAAAAACACCTGCAGTGTTCTTTTGTTACGTTATGAGAGCACGATAATGGGAGCTGAGACGGTAGAGAGAGTGAGAGTGATTTACATACACGTCACCACACTCGTCAGGGGTAAGTTCTGGGTTCACTTCTGCAAAGTGACAAACGCACCTGTTTGTGAGGTGGAAAAGAACAAGCCTCTTCCCATCTCCCCATGCAAACGTGTGCAGCCAGTCGGAGGCGAGCGCAGAAAATGCACGGCCACATCCTGATTTCACACGGCTAATAATAATAAATCAATAACACGCTTAACCACGACTGCCCAACACACACACACACACACACACACACACACACACACACACACACACACACGCATGCATGCATGCACACACGCATGCACACACACACACACACCAACAGACACATATATATAGAGAGAAGAAAGACTAGAAGATTCAAAAGTGGGTATTTGTACAAGTGAAAGTTAAGCAATGGTGTGAGTCATTACAGACATGTCAGCAGATTTCTACCAAAGAACATACAGTGCATACTTTTTTCATCTTCTCTCTCTCTCTTACACACACACCCACACACAGCAAATGCAGAGTATGACTTCTTGCCTCATTCTGAGCTCGGAGGGGTTTTCTCATTTGCTTGCGAGTGAGTGCATGTTCAGACAGGATGTGAATATGTCCTCCTTGATCTTCTAAAGAGGTGTGTGAGGGAAACTGACCGAAATACTCCTCTGATGGTGGGTGGTTCATGTCGTAGAGCATCTTCTTGGTCAACCTGTCCAGTTCTTCATCAGGGCGAGCTGTGGACTGGCCTGGCCCCTGAAACACAGCCGAGAAAAGTGCTCAAAGTTCGAATACGTCAAAAACTCCCCCCACACAATCACTGCTGTCAGTCAGCACCATCGCGCATTTCTGGATAACCGTGATGTGAAGCGATGACTTCCAGCAGAAACACTGCGCTCACAGAGTAGCTGATGAGTGTTGAGCTTGTGGACTGAGTGAGAAGCGACTCTCCTAGTACCAACTGTGGTAGAGTAGCTACAAGAGGTTCCACTGGCTTGGTCTCTACAGAACGGATGTTGTCTCCCAGTTTGTTACGGAGTGGAATACATCCTCTGGTTCAGACGCAGTTTAGGTGGCTTTGTTTACCGATGTTCCCTATAAATTAGTGTATACAGGCATAATACAGCTCTGCTCTACAGGTTGTGTAAATGTGGTTAATATAACTGAGACAATGCCTTTCTAAACCTTAGGAGTAAAATCCAGAGTCTGAATGGTTAGTCTGACTTCTGGGTAGAGATGAGATTCTAAGAAGAGCAACTGGTCTCTCCTGATCCAACAAACATTCCCAACATCCACAAACACAGTTTGTCAAAGTGATTTTTTAAAATCTGAAACCAGTGTGTAAAAGTGACCATTAGCAGCTGCTATGTTTGGACCCACAGGTGACCCAGGTACACATATTCACATTTTTCAGTCTCCACACACTCCCATGCACACACATCCACACACATCCACACACAACATTCACACAAAGCTGAGGAATGCACCCATCGTGAGGCCTGTGGTCTGGTAGTTACTAGTACTGCTCTTTGGACAGGATGCCACAACAGGAGACGAGTGATGGCTGGAGATACGTTACTGAAGGAAACAAAGAACACACCTTCCTCCAACTCTCTATGACCACTAAAGATGAACCATAACACACAGCCATGTTTCCTCCTTCCTTTATTTAGGTCTTTGTGGACTCACGAGCAGCGTGACCAAGCAAACCACGAGGCGTCTCGTTCCACTCATCTCTTACAGAGGAACTCTCGCCCTCAAAGGTTAAAGGTTAGATAGTTTAGAGCCCTCAAAGGCAAATGAGCTTCCTGTTGCTTCAAACAGGAGATTCTATACGAGAGAGTGAGACTGGAGTGGTGCATCACCCCCTGTGGCCCAAGCCCATCCCAGCGTTCTGCAGACAGACCAGCTCCTGATAGTTCAGTTTACTGGGCCATTCCTCAATGATACGTAGAAGAGAAAAGAAACCAGAAGGAACTTCGACAACTGTCAGATAATTTAGGCATTTTTTGATTTGTGAAGAGAGAGGGTGGAGTTTTAAAGTTCTGTATGAAAAATAAAAACAGGAATAAATGAATTAAAAAAAAGTACTGAATAAATATTTAAGCAGTCTCCCCAGAAACAACACTCACAGAAGCTGTTTATAGGGTGTTTCAGACTTGTTATAAAGTAAAAGTGAGAGAGAGAAAGAAAAAAAGAAAGAAAGAAAGAAAGAGAAAGAGAAAGAGAGGTAGCATGGGTAAGCTCTGGTATCACGAGGAAAAATCAATTAAAATCACACCGTCGTTTAACACCCCTAGTCTGAAACACAAGACAGGATGCTCTCAACAGGGAATGTTCCTACATGTCTTCCTTATGGCCTAATTGCTGCACTTCACACAGATTGGAGGAGGGCCCCTTCCATCCTGATACTGGAAGAGGGCCCCTTCCATCCTGATACTGGAGGAGGGCCCCTTCCATCCTGATACTGGAGGAGGGGCCCTTCCATCCTGATACTGGAGGAGGGCCCCTTCCATCCTGATACTGGAGGAGGGCCCCTTCCATCCTCGCCGGTTAACTGGTTAACCAGGTGGCTCCTGGCCGGTTAACTGGTTAGCTCACGACTGGCTGTTTGAGCAGCAGTACAGTTGCAGGACCTGAAGCTTCTCATACTGGACACGGGTAATTTGCCAGATGCCATGAGACCACACCTGGTCTCCTGTCCCATGTGCTGCATGAGGCTCCTCCTCCGAACAGAACTGCTCACGGACGTCTCCTAATGGAGGAAGAGCTCAGCATGACAGAAAAAAATTACACTGATTTGTTGACAGAAAATGTAGTTCTTTTTCATTCCACAAAGGAAAAACTGCTTTCCTCTACCACTGCTTTCACTGTGCCCTTTTCACACACTCTGAAAGTGCATATTTACTTACTTTCTTTTCTCCTCTTGATGAGCAACACAAAGAAAAGTGGATAAAGAGAGAATTCATGAGGGACAGGGAGAAAGACAAATAAAAAAAAGGCCCAAATGAATGAAAGGGACTAAAACACACCTGGACTAATAAAGGTCTAACAGTAATAAGAGAAACACACCTGGACTAATAAAGGTCTAACAGTAATAAGAGAAACACACCTGGACTAATAAAGGTCTAACAGTAATAA
>JAOXYF010000018.1:2844689-2864063 GCA_028565775.1 Sternarchorhynchus goeldii | reverse complement strand
GTGAGACACACACACTCTCTCACCCTGCTCCCCCTGCACAAGTCACACTCTGGCCTCGCTTCCCTCTCATTTGCTCAGGGAAGGCAGACTGTGGTAAATCCTTTCCACCAGGAGCCAAACAGCTGCAGGCAAATGACAGATGATTTAAATGGAGGGCTGAAGGTTATCTCCTGTCCAAACACCAGCATCCTGAATTACCTCCTCCACCGAAAACGCACAGAGCTCAGCTACTCAGTCTCTCGTGCTCTTACACACACACACACACACACACACACACACACACACACACACACACACACACACACACACACACACACACACACAGTGAACTCGCTCTCAGAAAATAAGAGTTAAATCCGAGCAAACCAGCAAAGAGTGCAAGCAGGCAATAATGAATGAGAGAGCGGCGTGCTGCTGTGAGGGCTGCTGGCCAGCAGGGGTCGCTGTAATGCAGAAGTGCAGCTGGGTTTGGCACGCTCCCTGTACGGCAGCGCATCTGTGTGCTGTCGCGCCTCTGCGCTGAGTGGCATGGCAGCTGCTGAGCTGATCAGGGAAACTCCTAAGGCACTGAAAACTCAAATAATGGTCTTTAATCAGCGTTTCAGTACACTACATCATTCTCATACATAAGGCCAATTAAAAGAGCCTGTCGGCAGTTGTCAGGACTGTAGCTCAGACACTACAAGATATTTATACAGGGTGTTGGTATTGTGCAGTTTGTTTATTTTTTACATTAATGATGATTTCACAGCAGTCAGCACCCGGACCGTCAGTACAAACCCTCACGGAGTAAAGCTAGTATTTCTAGTATTTCTTTTGGCTCCTGGTTACCACAGACATATATTAATTGATCCTACAACTTCTTTAAAACCATTTTATTACTTTTTATTATGTGTCACAAATATGACTTATTCCATTTTTAAGAGCCCAATATAAAAAATAAAGCAATACATCTCTGCTGCTGACTAAGTAAAATGTAGAAAAGACTTACGACTATCACAGCAGATCCTGTGCTCATGTGAAAGAGAGGGTGCAAATCCCCATCCCCACAGAGAAAGGAGAAAGCTGTTCAAAACAGACATGACGATGCTGAATGCTGCATTATGGAACAGAAAGGCATCAGAGTTCTGCCTGTCTATAGCACAGAGATGCCACTCTGACCAGTGGAGGCTCAGTCATGGGGCAGCCACCTTCCATGCCCACTCTGCGTGTGCAAAGAGGGGACACTGGGACAAGCACAGCCTCGCAGGGAGCCTGGGCCAGCTGCAGTTCAGGTGGAGTGGAGATGGGGTTAAAAGAAACGTTGAATGGTGGAGATGAACTGGAATAGGTGGCAGGCCAACATAAATAAAGAGATGAATCTTTGGTAATGACATTCGTACATTTAAATGTCACACAACAACAACAAAGGTAAAAGAGTGAGGATGCACAGACTCCTCAGCTCTGCTGACCTGAGAGAGGTCACACGAGATCTCCAGGAACTATGACAGGGATCAAAGGTCACGGCAGAAGCCAAAGCCAACAGCGCTGGTCTGGAACTATGAACTATGGCTGGTTTCAATATTTATCTAAAGTCTGATATTCAATGTTATGATTTGTTCTCAAAATCTCTTAATGACTGAACATCAGTAGTGGTGTTTTTAATCAGGTATGCTGTGTTCTGTAATCTTACAGAACACATGGGAAGCAGGTGTTGTAACAAATACTGATGCTAATTAGAGGGACATTAAAGTTCTCTTGATGAAACCCCTGCCCTATCAGTCTCAGCATCTCTCAGCTCGTCACACCAACTCTCTCCTTCATCCAGACGTCTGAGCCCATGTTCTTAATACTGCCTATTCTACATTGATTTCTTCAACTAATTTATACAAATAATGTACAAAACTCCAGAGTATTTGATATACTGCCCAATCCTGTGAAGAGCATGTTTTAATGATGAGGGCGTTTAAAGGGATGGCTGAGAGAGGGAGACACGCTTGCAACCTGAGTACCACACTGTACCTATTTATGACCCCAAACCATCATGTCAAAGCGAATGTACGACCTTTGCTCTATGAAACATGCAGCAACCAGAGAAGACTCAACACCTAGAGCCCTTACCCCACCCCCCCCAGCCCCAACGGTGCACCTCCTCACGCATAAAACTGGGGCGGTGCAATAACCCACCCGATATAGAACACCGGCGTCCAGAGCCAACACTAACCCCAGCTGACTGAGGTAGCAGAATTCGAGAGAACCTTTGTGTGCTGTATGTCAGGGCGAGTGGTGATGGTTCAACAAACTGACCACAGCAAGAACTTTTATACATGAAGATTCAAGTTGAATTGAGTGTGATGAGTTCACACGTCTCTGAGCAGCTGTTCACACCCGTCTGGAGAGGACGGTCGGGAACGTCCAGGTGCTATTCATCCAAGAACGAACTGGAACTACATTAAGAATCAGTCCCTGCCCTGCCGCTCGCTCCTATTGGCCCATTCTCCACCTCCTAAACAGAGACGAGCTGTCCTCAAGCATTAACCCCTCCCACTATCCCCTGAGGACTGAGCGTGTGCAGTACGTAATCTCTCCCTCCACCTAATCTTCTATTTTTTAAAACTGTTTTTAACTTGAGCAGGTTGATTAGCACCCTGTTATTCTTCAAAAGAACAGCATGTACAATAACACACATAAGCATGCATGCACACACACACACACTCTGTCAGTAAACACTACACACACACTCATATCACGTACTTGAATAAGAACTCCTCGACTTTCTATTAAAGGGAGGAACACAGGTTCAGTTTGGCTTGTTAAACATTTATACTGGAGCATGCAGGGATCGTTTAGTCTGTGCATGTGTGAGAATAATGATCACCAGCAATCCGAAATGTGAAGGCAGGCTGTTCATAGTGAGGCTTGAAGGAGTTTGATGTTTTAGTTCACTCTCATCATCATCATCTTCTTCTTCTTTTCATTGTTACTGAACTTTCAGGGTTTTTTATGACTTCAGGTATAAAAATGGAATGTAAACATTTTGTGTGTGACCAGGTCTAAATGTAAACGTATGTATTTTCTGTACAGGTGTGTGTTGCACAAGCTTGGGTTAGGGTTAAGGGGAGGTAGGAGACAGCAAAGCTATGAAGAGTCATATTTGATCAACACTAGGTGTCAAGTTCATAGGCAATTAAAGAAAGAAGCAAACACACACCGTGCTGGTGTGAGAAGATCTTACTGTGGGCACTGAGCTCAGAGCACAGCTCACAGCAGCGACCTCACTACTACGAACAGCCCGCACTAGGATGCCCTTTTCTATGAGAGACATTATTCTTCACAAAAGTTAATGACCAATTTAATGGGTGTTTTTTTGGTGGTGTGTGAAAAGGAAGCAGCTTCAGGGGAAACTAATTGAAGATCGTGAAAAGCGACCGGCAGGTAAATCATTCACCACTGCAGTCAAAGAAGGAGCCCAAACCCACCTGCCTCAGGTTCTAGAATGTAATGCAGAAAAGATGCACGAGAGGGACGTGAATCAGACGACACCTCCACACACCTGCTGAAAGTCCTACCTTTACTTCAGCAACACAGTGATGCTAATAGAACTGCCTCACTCACAAGCACTTAATGCCATGACATCAAATGTGTATGAGAATCTTTTAAAAACCACAGAAAAGAAAAGTGTTAAGTAAATTAGTCTGAGGAAGACGCGGAGGACCTCGTTCAGAAGCACGTGTGAGGGAGACGCGGAGGACCTCGTTCAGAAGCACGTGTGAGGAAGACACGGAGGACCTTGTTCAGAAGCACGTGTGAGGAAGACGCAGAGGACCTCGTTCAGAAGCACGTGTGTTACAGTTGTGAAGGAGGGTTTGTTTCCTCCTCCCAGTTAGGCGTTCAGCCTGAATGCTGGAATGGGATCAGCTCATTAGCGCTGTGGAGCGGAGCAGCGTGCAGAGTTTTGCCTCTCAGGGCCCCTGCTGCCAATCAATACAGCACTGCAAAAAGCCTGATGGCCAAAGTCTACCTGGGGTCACAAGAGGACTTCTGGCCTGAATGGAGGCAGAGATCATTAAATATATATATTTTTATGTGTGTATATACATATACATACATACACACACACACACACACACACACACACACACACACACACGTACGTACGTACGTCCATACATACATACATACATACATACATAGTCTCCCATAACAAATGCAACAACTCGTTATGATTTTCCTGCCAAACTCCAAAGTGCAGTGCTCTATTTGGACTGCTGAGAGCTGATTACAGAAACAAACCCCCAAACCCGAGGGCTTTCCAGTGGTTTCCCTGGCTGCATAGCCCTAATACCTGCAAGCACGGCTGGGTGGGGGGGGCACGAGCTGGACACACAGCTCTCCCACACAGAAGAGCACCCGCTGCTCTTTCACCTCCTGCTCCGTGCTCCTCCTTCAGTAAAGACTGTGCTTTCTACCTGCTGGCTTTAACGATCATGCACAGACGAACAGTTCGGATGACCCTATACAACCTCACACCAATCGCAAGTCTACTAAAGGGTTAAAGGGCAAAGATACACCAAGAGCAGGGACACGCCTCTCAGAGCTCGAATTCAGTCTCTTTCTTCAGTTTCTTTCATTCCCACAGCCACAGGTGTATAAAATCACCTACACAGACATCATATTATATAACCATAGCAACACATTCTGCCTTTAGACACATTTGTGAAGGAACGGATGATCCTGAAGAGCTTGCCGAGTTTGAGCGTGGTACTGTAATGAGCTGATACTGTTGCAACAAGTTCATTCATGAAATTTCTTCTGCCTGATGTTCTGCCATCAACCGTAAGTGATATTATTGAGAAGTGGAAGGATTTAGGAACCGCAGCAAATCACGTAAAGTTCCAGAGCAGGTCACGAGCGCTGAGGTGTGTAGTGTGGAAGTCACCAGAGCTCTGCTGCCTCAATCAAACTGCAGAAATCCATTAATACCAGCACAAGATCTACGCACTAGGAGCTTCAGGATGAGTTTCAAGGCTGAGCAGCTAAATTCAAGCCTCACATGACCAAACGCAATGGCAAGCACTGTGTGGAGGGACGCCATGGAAACAGGTTCTGTGAAGTGACCAATCACACTTCTTTGTCTGGCAGTCTGATAGATGAGTCTGGGTTTGGTGAATGGCAGGAGAACATCACCTGCCTGACTGCACTGTACCAAATGTAAAGTTTGTTGGAGGGATAATGATGTGGGTGACTTTGGTCTCTTGTTCCAGTGAAGGGGAATCTTCAGCATCTTCAGCATTTGGGACACTTCCATCTTGCAACACTGAGGGAACAGCATAGGGGAGGCCCTTTGCTGTTCCAGCATGACTGTACCAATGCACAAAGCGGAGGTCCATAACAGTACGTTTGGGTCAATTTGGTGTGGAAGGACTTGGCTGGTCCACACAAAACCCTGGCCTGGAGACTGCAAGCCAGACCTTCACATCCAACAAAAATTCCACTCCAAAATCTTATAGAAGCTTATAACAGTGGAAGCTAAGGGGGGAGACCAGCTCCATATTAATGCCTACAGATTTATAATGGGACTATAAAAGCTCCAGTAGGTGCAATGTGTGGGTGTTCCAACCCTTTTGTTCACATCATGCATCTGCTATCACTGAAGAGAGATGTGTTCAGTGTAAGATTATGACATTTTGCTACCTCTACAGCTTGGTGATACAGCACCAGTCTACAGCATCATTCTCTTTAACCAATCATCAACCTTGCTTACTTTACATTAAGAGTGTACCATTAAACACCCACCTTTGATCTCAGCAGCCATGCTGGGATACAAATCTCACCACCCATTTTTATTATACATAAAAAAAAAAAATAAAATCATGATGCAACTTTTTGGACAAGTTTGTTTTGGACTGTTGCATGCGGCAGAAACCTGGGGTCAGGACTGCTCTTCTGTAAACATACCAGACACCCTACAGGACAGAAAACCCAGACACCTTGATGCAGTGCAAAGACCAAAGAAACAGTGCAGGAAAGGTATAGAGTCGATCGGTTTTCACTTGCGGAAAAAGATAAAGAATTCAGTATCTCCTCCCCACGACATCATTCCACAGACAACACCCACACAGATTTCATAGTGAGCTTCCCTGTTCATTTCACATAGCAAATATGGAGCACGGAGAAAGTCCATGAGGTTCTATCAGAGGCCGCAGATGTTGGGTGGAGAGTATCATGAGCCAAGCAGGAACATCCTATATGAAACACCACCACCCCCCATGATGGTCTCACAGAGCTTAATTTAGGCAGGTGCTGACCCGTCTTAAAAAAGGCGGGGCCATTGTGAGGGGGAGGAGACAGAGAAACAGAGCAATGGCAGATGGAGGAAAATGACGAGAACATTTGACAGTTGAAACCGTCACTGACCTTCCAAGCGCCTGTAAGGTTGAGTGGCTCCAAATAATCACCTCCCCCACTTGGCTATCAAATGCCACTCAAACTCAGCAGTAACTCAAATGATTATCCAGCTAGGTCTTCCTCCAATTTAACGAGAGAGAGAGAGAGAGAGAGAGTGAGAGAGTGAGAGAGAGTGTGTGTGAGAGAGAGAGAGAGAGAGAGAGAGAGAGAGAGAGAGAGTGAGACAGAATGAAGGAGATATGGAGATACAGAGAGGGCAAGACAGAGATGGACAGATGGGAAGAGGGAGAGGGAGATGGAGAGAGAGAGAGAGAGAGAGAGAGAGAGGAAGAAAGAGGGGGTGAGAGGAGGACAGGGAAAGGGAAGTGGATGGAAGTCACTGGGAGACAGAAAACACTTATAATTTGTTAAATTAAGCAGCTCCCATGAAATCTCCCCCCAGTTGAAAACAGAAGATCAAACATGTGGTGGAGGATTTGTGTAATTAAGTGTCCTTGAGCTGTGCTGATTTGAAAAGCTCTTTCCTATGCACCTTATAGCTCACATCAAATCTGTAAACCAATCATATAGTAGATCCTAAGGGGGGTCAACCACCACAGCAGAAGAAGCCAAACCAGTCAGACGCCACTATTACAGACCTCTTTTAACACTGACCGCCCATGAAAGCACTGAATTAGGCTTCTTGATCTTCATAAGAACACAAAAACCAAATCAGAGACCCCCTGTAGAGTTAATCTGAGCACTGCAGGGTAAGATGTATGCTGAACTGCAAAAAGAAAAATATGTAAATACCGCTGCTAACCATCTGATAAATAGCCCAATGTTTTGGTATTTACATACCAAATTAAGGGGAACACAACTCACTTGAACTAAGTAGATTTTATAGCCCTTGCACAGTAACATCTGTGATGATACTCCAACCACACTAGACAGATTTGGCTTTTCATCAGTAAAGTGAACAAAGTTTTGCAGATAGTTACGAGGTGACTACAATGATGTCATCATATTCCAGAACAAGCCCAAGCGAATGGCATTGTGACATTTCTAACAAAACGCATCGACTTTCACGAACTGTGAGCACGCCCCGAGGAGTGGCGGCCAGGGAGCGCACTGCTGGGCAGGGTGACAGCATCGTGGGCGGTTCACAGCAGGGTCGGGCCCTCTGCCCACGCCATTACCCTGCTGGCACTGGGGGAGCAGGTGGGTGTTCTCCACACTGCACTGCAGTAGCGAGGTACGTACACCTAAGCCAGGGGAATCATGGGGAGTGAGCTGAACACAGCTGTGTGTATGTGTAGGGCTCTCAGAGATCCAAACTTACCACAAACCAGCTCATATTAATCTCATTTAGCTCTTCAGCTGACTTAGGAAGGTCCAAATGACAGGAAAACTCAATGTTATGGAGAGTCTCATAGGAACCACCAGACAGGAAGGCAATTTGGAGCCACAGCACCAATATTTAAAAATGGAATCTTTTGCAGTTCCCTTATGTGAAGTGATTCTATTTCCATAATTACGTAACAAGCAAAATGTTTTTAAAGGAAGAATAGATGAATCTGCTCAAAGCAGGACTTTTGCTCTAAAGCTCAAAGCAGGACTTTTGCTCTAAAGCCAATGAGGCACTCAGCAGCACCAGGTCCTACAGCAATGTGGAGATGATTTGAATCAACACAGTGTTCAAAGTGGCTACTGCTGAACAATTTACACATTTGAGCTACAACTGCAACAATACATTGAAGAATCTCTTCCCAGAGCAATTAACAACAGCAGCTATTGTAAAAACAGAAAAGCTCAGAGGCTGTTACATGGTGTATTCAGTATTAATTGTGAGGTCATGCTGTTGGTTTACCTTAAAGTGGATGTTTGATGTGGCGTATCTAATTGTTCCAGGATGGATACAGTTTGATGTGGTTCCTTTTAACTTTTAGCCGTTGAAGAAAATATTCAGCAAATCATGACAGCATACTCTTTGGAAAAAACACTTTCATAACAAAGGCCAATTCCATACGTGTTAAATCCAGGATCAAAGTGAGGGTGAGAACTCTAGAAACAAAACCCACCATTCACATCATGTAACTAGAGACCAGAACATCTTGAGATAAAATATACTTAAAATATCCTTTTTTTGGTATAAACAATATTAATTAGCTTTCATAAGACATAAAAATGCTTGTTGCATGTGGTATTTAATTTGTGTTTAGTAAAACACAGTTCTTGATGAGCTATTCCCCAAGGCTGGGGTTGTTTGTACTTGTGTGAGCATAAAATCCTTGAATTAGTGGAGACTCAAGGGTCTGTTCAGCACTGCAGGCAGCCATGGAGTGTGTGTGTATGGAGACCACAATAAGTCTCCCTGTGGAAGGCCCTGTGGGGCTCTGACACTGTTAGATGGCTCCCTTAGATATTACACCCCCCCCCCAAACAAACAAACAAACAATAATCATTAAACAGAATATGGAGTGTCGGTTTCAAAAATGTTCATACAGGCTACGTGAGGAAAAACTCATTTAAAAACCCTCGTGTCCTCAGACATGTTTGGGTGACACTGCAAATCTGATCATGTCAAATGAACCACAGAAAATAAGAAAGAACTGATGCAAACTTTCTGAAGACAAGAAAGATCTTATGAAGACATAAAGAAGAAAAAAGAGGAGCTGTGACCTTTAACCCCAACCTGAATGAAGGCATTAACAGGGCTTCGCATTACGATAACCTGACTGGAGGTTTTACATCTTCCAGCTGTTTGCAAAAGACAAGATATTCTGGGAAAGATAAAAAAAAGATAAAAACTAAAGTTTCCTTTAGAAGAATCTGAAAGTGAGTACATAGCTGGACTACAGGCAGTGAGATGTTAGGAAGTGAGATGTTAGGAAGTGAGACCTGTGGATTTCTATGTTCTTGTCCACAGCAGCTCTAGCTGTATTCTCTGGCACTGGCCAGCAACCACCAGATTATTAATCTCCATACTACAGGACAACCAATCAACACCAGATTATTAATCTCCATACTACAGGACAACCAGTCAACACCAGATTGTTAATCTCCATACTACAAGACAACCAATCAACACCAGATTGTTAATCTCCATACTACAGGACAAGGCTGTTGGGAGGAATCACATAAAAATTCAAACATTTTGAGAAATTAATAAAATTGTTCCATTTCATTAAAGCTATAACGCTGTATCAGTGAAGCTATTGTTTTGCATAACATGCACATCGTGCTGTCGTAGGTCAGATGACCAGCACTGGTTGTGGAACCGTAGAAAGAAGATGAACTCTGATAACTTGAGCTGGTGCCTTGAGCAGACGTCCCCACTAAAGACCTGTGAGAGACCACTCGGAACCCAGGAGAGACCATGAGAAAGCGGTGGGTGCAAAAATCATCCCAGAAATGAACAGAGCACTTGAAATACGTATGTTTAAAATGTAGCTACCAGGGATTTTCCCAAGTCATTATTCTCTCACCCTTTAGTGTTTGTACAATCCTTGGTGAAAAAGAAAAAGAGAAATCAGAAGCAGAAGGCCAGACTGGGTTTCCCTGAACTTCCTGTGCTCATCATTACATCATCAGAAGATTGTGAAGTGCCAATCACTCTGGCAAACAACAGTGATCATGGATCTCCAACGCTGTTTGGAGAAGAAAAATCAGGCATGGTATCATTCGGGGGTGAGGAGGGGGGTTGCCCACAACCCACACAGCGCTCGGTCCAACGTTTAGCCTGTATGAAGCTGGGCTTAATCTGTTAGTTCCTTTACAGTAAATATCCCCCTCACAACTGTCCAGATGAATCACTTCAGATGAAGTTTATATATACAATCACCTGTTGTGTCGATCCACACAGACAAACAACCTAAAAAGTACACGCTTTAAAAGCTTTTTACAATTTTCATTTTTAAAAGTGTTCCTTTTCATGGTGCGTTTGAGATGAACAGGTACATCTTCACACCTGTGGCTTCCTAAAATTCCTTCCTTGTACATCAGAGTTTAGCACAACCCTCTCCTCACATTCCTGTTTACTTTTGTGGTTAATCGCCTTAACTGTCACATTCTAGTAAGACCAGTTAGGAACTGGTAAAATTATAGCATATTTCGATTAAAGAGAGTGTGTTGTGTTTGCCAGTAAGCAATAACTGCATCACATTTACTGCATTTGGCTGATGCTTTTATCCACAGCGGCTTACAATTGTGTCTGGATACATCCTGAGCAGTTGAGGGTTGAGGGCCTCGATCAGGGGCCCAACAGCCAGAGATGGGGCTTGAGCCAGCAACCTTCCATAACCACCGAGCTGCCACTGCCCACGTTACGATAATCGTTCCTACCTTCTGAGAGCCGGTGGGTCCCGGGCCGTAGGAGGCCAGGCTGGCAGGTGGGTCGGTCAAGGAGGTCTTCTTCGGGGCAGGGGGCTGGAAGGTCTGACTGGGAGGTGGCCCGGCATGATGGCTCGGCTCCACCCTCCAGGCGTTCTGTCCAGCGTAGACTGGAGCTCCTCCTCCGTAGTGCTGATCATGATGCCCTGCGGCGTGAGCCGGGGAGAAGCCAGGCTGTGGAGGCCCATAGGCGAAGTCAGGGCCCCGGGGCTGGCCGGGCGCGTACTGCACGGGGACGGGGCCCCGGGCGGGTTGCTGCTGGGGGCCGGGCTGGGCCGCCCTCACCTGCACGTTGAAGGTGGGCTGGCTGGGGGTGGAGGCCGTGGTGTAGGAGGCCGGGACCGGCTGGGAGGCGGGCTGCTGCGCCCGGGGCATGGGAGGAGCCGCCGGGGAGGAAGTGGGGGAGGGCTGGGGCTTGGGGGTGGACTTTTTGGTGGCCGTCAGAGGAGGCTGGGTGGGAATCACCATACGCTTGTGTCCAGAGACTGGAGTGCTGAGGCTGGCAGCAGAGGCCACGGCAGCATTCTGTGAACACAGAAGAGCTGAGAGTCAACAGAAACATCCAGCACTCGCCTCACAAAACACACGTCTCCTCACGTCTCGTTTCCACAAATTCCATTTGAAATACCTCTACATCATTTATTTGGGTATAAGAGCATCCGTGCTGTTACATAGAAAAAATAACACTATAAACTGCTCTAATTCACCTCCAGGGTAAATTCCAATTTTAGTTCAGTGTCATTCTGGGATGTCCTTACATTTGCAAGCGTCATGTGTAAGTCACCTTTGAGTGAACCGTGATGAAGCAGGTGTGATCAGAGAAGCTCGTGTACGGCCACTCTGTGAGCAAAACCGAGACGCTCACGGAAACAGGAGGGGGCTCCCGACTCTGCTATGCCAAGATTTATTCCGCTTAAGGCTCGGCGTGTAAGTAATTACCCGCTCCATCCACCGGCCATCGATCCAGAGTGGAACCAGCGACCGCCTGGACGCTGGCAATATCCAATCATAAAGCAGAGCTAATAAAGAAGCTGGCGGACGGCCAGAGCGAGGGAGGACGGGGAGGAGCTGTTTTGGTGGAGGCAGAAGCAGCTCTGATGGGTGGTCTGGCTGAGGCGCAGACACTTTTGCTGACGCTGGCTGGCTGTGGCAGGAGAGCAGGCTAAATCAGGGAGATTTGTGCACGTCGGACTACTGCAGCGGAGACTGAGGCGGACGGGGAGAGAACGGCACGCGGCCCGGGCGCAGAGAACAGCTCGGTGCGGAACAAACCTTCCTCGGAGCGCCAGGGCGGGATCACGGCAGCTCGGCTGTACGGTCGAGGCACACGAGCTTTCAAAGAGAAACACCAGCAGCGCTCGTTAAGAGCCTTTTCAGCGATTTGTTTATGAAGTGTTTGATGATGTGACAAGGTTTAAGAAATTAGGTTCTTTCCCCTCCTGTTCCTGTTCACTGTTCGGCTGAGTCTTTAGATGTGTAGTAGCCCACCATAACTACCCAGCTAAATGAGGACCACAGGGACTGGGCTCTAATTTCATGATGAAACTCGGAGTAATGTGCTCTGTGATGGCACTGTGCGTTCAGGCACTGTTTTGTTTTTCCCCCCCACAACATCTATGGTGCAAATACGCTTATTAAAAAGTTTTTTTGTTTTTTATCATCTTGTAGCCAAGCTCTCCATTCACATAATCAACAGGAGTTTGGTTATTTGGGAAGATTCAATGTTGCGTCACTCAAACTATATGATCATCAAAGAAAAGGCTGTTTGCCGAGCTGAGAGCGTCAGACCGAGCCAGACTGAGCGATCAGACTGGCTGAGCGATCAGACACAGGTCTCGCACGGTTGAAGTAGGATCCTCATTAGACCACATGGACACGTCACATGCAACGAAGTGTTCTAGGCCTGATTTCTGGTTTTGTTTGCCCGCTGGATCAAGTGTTTTATGATGATAACCTACAAACAAACAACCTGTAACTAATAAGCTGGAGAAAACCTGCTCTACAAAAGGCTTACAACTAAACTAGAGCCTTCATGCCAGAGGTACTATTGCTATTTTACTAAATGCTTAGCCAAGGTCTTAAGTGAATGAGGCCTCGAGTGTAAATGATGCTCACGGTCAGAAACACACAACAGCAAATCAAAGTATTATAGCAAGTGTACCAAGCATTGTCCCAGTGTCAAATTCTTGATTGACCTACAAACTGGCTGTCATTATCCTACACTGTTCTTTTTAGGTTACTGCCTACAGCCACAGAAGGAGAAATCAATTACTGTCTTTATCTCACGACGAGAACAAAAGCTGCAGGCTGCAGGCACAGAACTGCTCCGCTATGAGCCGTTATGTCTGCTTACAACACCGTTCTTACAGGCCGTAAGCGCCAAGGCCGGCCGTTCCCCTGTGCTTCGTTAGCCCGACCAAATGAGGAGCGGAGCTCACGCGTCCCAGGAAACGGCACACGGGCGCCATGGCGACCTCGACCTTGGCGCCATGGAGGAATTCACAAAGGGCTGGGCTGGGCTGAAGGAGGAAGCGCGTTCTCGGGTTCAGCACGCGGAGCGAGCCGCTGCAGCCAGTGGAAGGAGGTCTCACACGAGGACAAAGAAAATGAGGACAGGAGCTAAGGAACGGCAGGACGCGGGACCGGCGAGGACGCGGGACCGGCGAGGACGCGGGACCGGCGAGGACGCGGGACCGGCGAGGACCCGGGATTGGCGAGGACTCAAGAATTCCCATTTGAAGCTCTTCTCTCCGGCTGCTTAAGGCCGTATGATACATGAGTATCGACGTCCGGAGAAAAAAAGGCTCTGTAAAATGTCATGCTTTAAATACAATTTCCGATGAAGTGATTAGCTCAGATGTTTATGTCTGTCTGCATGCATATGTAAAATAGCCTGAACATGCCCTTCAGGAGCTGAAATTACTTAATTTAAATGTTTCATGCCTTTTTAAATACTGCAGATTATTAATTTATCTATAAAGACCTTAAAACGTAACATTTACTTAGCAGAGAACTAGAAATGCAAATAAGACCCTAAAAATAATTATACTGTCATGGCAGATTTTACACTTGTTAGATGAGGGGAGAGAGAATGAGTCCTTTATTCCATGATGAAACCACAGGATAAAAATCTGAATAAACTGAAAAGTGGATTTTGTTTTTCACCATCAAATTTATAAACTCTGGCAAAATGCATCTGTAAAATGATTTGCACATGCAAAAGACCCAAAATAAACTGGGAGAAACTGCACAAACCATGAAAACCACTGCCATAACAAATACCACTTCAGTTCTCGTCCTAGTTTCACCAAACTATTTTCATAAAACCAAACAGACCAAAGTTCTCCAATCACTTGCTCAGTTGTCTAGTGGCAGACGAGCCTCCAAACTGTAACGTTTCAGGAAGTAACAATAAATGATGACATTAAATGTATATAGTTTGAAGAGATCTCTAAAATAGTCTATAAAATATGACTCACCATAGGCAAATCTGTGAAGGATAACAACACAGGAGTCCTGCACTACAGTGAGAAATAACATATATAATCAGGACAGTGTTGGAGAAACATCAGCTCTGAGGAAGCCTCAAGAGACAGGTAAGCTCAGCGCAGGACTGTTGACGAGACTGGTACACAGGACAGCACCACTGACATGTGTCAGGAACTGTGTGGAAGGGGCGCAGGCAAACTGCTGCCGTCTCTCTCAGTCTCATGCTGGGCCGTGGAAACAGGAAGTCTGCACGCTTAAGATGGTGAACAAGCTAGAAACACAGACACAACGAAACTTCATCATCACAGCGTGGATATGGATCATGTTCATAATAACCTGCCTGGGGAAGTCCTCCATTTCAGCGTCTGGCCCTATACTAGCAGATTTCAGTATGCTGGCACTGTGCCAAGCACTGGCGTGTGCAGTGATCTGGCATTTGTCAGGCCAGTCTGTGACCGTCTAACCCAGCAGGACTCGGAGAGATGCGAGTCAGCCTGGTGTGGACTGCCATGCTTTCGTGTGTTTAGATATGGGGAAGCAGATAGATGTGGGGAAGCAGTTTTGCGTGTGTGTGGACTGTTTAAAGCAGATCTCATTGTAATGCAGGGATCCTTACGGTAAGAGTCTTGGGAAGTCAGACTGTGACTCACACACACACACTCGGTGCCCATGTTCTGAAACAAACTTTACACTCCTTAAAACTTTTGATTTGAAATGATTTTAGAAATAATGAAATTTCTCTCCTAAAACAGAAAGATTAGGAAACCCCATGTCAGGTTGTAGGGCCTGGCCAAACCTTTTCACTTTGTATTTCAAACAGTGTGTGTGTGTGAGTGTGAGAGTGGGAGTGGGAGGGTGGGGGGTGAAGTCCTCCGTGGACCTCTCTACTGACCAGCTCCCCACACCTCCTCCACGTCTCAGACTAAGACCCTAGCGCTTCTTGTTGGATCTCGGGCCTGAGGGTCCGCTGGGATCAGTCTCTAGGGAGAAGGAAATTCCACCAGCTCCATCTGTCTGGACCTCAGACTAAAAGGAAGTGCGATGCAATAACTTCCACCCTGGAGAAGCTGGGCCACCCTCACGTCACAAACACGAGGGGAGAAAAGGCAACGACCATCTCCAACTCCAGATCAGTGGAACTCGACTGAATACTACGAGATAAAATACATTAAATAGGACTTAACATTTAAGGAGACTACACTGTTTTTTCGTGCTTGTAGATTAAGTGCGTTCCCTTGATATGGAGAAGTCGCACAAACACAGTCGCTCCTCTCGCCAACAGTCGCTCCTCTCGCCAGCACAGACGCTCCTCTCATATGCACCTCCTCCACGTACTGACGATGCTGGGCAGCTCCGATCAGGGACACGCAGCGAGGTGTGTGTTGGTTTCTCCTCATGCGTTTCTCTCACAAGCGTGTACTTGAAATCGGCCGTCAGGAGATCACAATCGGCCCATCAGGACCAAACCATCTCCTCCAACGAGGTCAAATGAGTATTCCGCTCAGATCTCACCCCAGTGATCCCGGTCTCGACACCTCACTGCATTCACAGCCATTTCCTCTTAGCATGATATGCCTGTGTATCTGGAAACTCGCCCTAAATGAACCGATGGCTGAGACCTGTCTGAGACCTGTCTGAGAGGGGTAAAACGCAGACTGTCTGGGACTTGACTGAGAGGGGTAAAACACAGACTGTCTGGGACCTGTCTGAGAGGGGTAAAACGCAGACTGTCTGGGACCTGTCTGAGAGGGGTAAAACACAGACTGGAAGTGGAACTGAAGGCTGGCATTAAGTGGACTCTGTACTCAGGCAAAGAACTGTTAGATCTGAATCTAGTCATTTTCCGATAATGGATCAGGTAAGCAGAGAAGCAGGATTTGCTGGGTGGTTGGAACTGTAAAGGGAAGCCCACATGTGAACCACAACATAACTGTCATCCTCCCCAGAAAGACTTTCATACACATCCTCATCGTTATGAGTGAGAAGTAGATTTTTGACCCCCAAAAAACAAAGCATGATCTGTTAGAGAAACTTTCTTTACTCTCATAAAGATGCATGGCATGACTCTGAGATGACAGACATGTCAAGGAAAAACTTGTGAGGATGAGATTGAACGAATCCTCTCACAAACCGATTCTCGGCAACATCAGGACTATGGAAAAGATGTAATAGATGTAATCCCAAGGACAATGGAGCGGGAAAAAAGGTCACTGTACAAAACAATCTCAACTCCATGGGAGACATTTTCATATACAAAGAAAAACTATGGAGAAGCTCAAGCAACAAGAAAATCACCAACAACAACAACAGCAGGTCTGACCAGAGGGCGCATGCTCTCTCGTGTGTGTGTGTGTGTGTGTGTGTGTGTGTGTGAGAGAGAGAGAGAGAGAGCCTCAGCTAAGTGAACACAGAGCAGTGTGGGGAACCTCAAACAACCAGTCAGGAGGGCGGAGAAGCCAAGGCCTCGCGCTAAACACACCTTCAGGCCAAACGTACGACATTACGACGACACACGGTTACTGGCCTGTAACCATGGTCAGGTTCTCTACCTCATTAAAGAGATGCTGGGAAACCACTCTGTACTGAAGGACAGGCACACTAGAGCCGAAACGCTTAACACAAGGGAAGAAGTAGGAACATTTCTGTGGTGATCAGGGGTCCTGACTGCTCCTGGGTGGGTTTTTGGGTTCCTCTAGTCTCCTGCTCAGGGGGGGGGCCTTCGGAGTTAAAAATGTCTCTTGCTAATGTTAAATTCCTTTCTTCAGCCAATCACTGCTCTCTTTTGCCGTGGAATGGGGTGGGGCCACAGACAATGGTTGTTATGAAACTTTTGTCGGCACTGCTCAAAAGATAAGCTCTGCCATGTAAACAAGGAATATTCCAGAATCACAGGCTGCAATATTGGGATTGGCTAGCTGACAATAACAGGCAGGGGTTGTACGCGATGCGCGTTATTCGTTTAGCATGCAGCGCCAGGACTTGAGGAATGCTGACGGGCATGCACCCTTCACCACACACAGCTCCTCCCGTCAAAACACCAAACCTGCTGCCACATTGACCTGAAGGTCAACGGTTGCCAGCGGCAACAGGCACCGCCCTCCTCCAACCCCTCCCATCCCACACGTGATGGCTCGCTTGCGTACTCTCCCTCGTTCCACTCCTAGCTCACCTACATGCACTTCAGTTCTCTCTCTTTTTTTCTCTCTCTGTCGCAGACAGTAGAACCAACAAATCCACCCTTAAAGGCAGAAGCAGCTGATGAGCATGACCTTTCAGGAGTGGGTGATTAATGATCAGAACTGGCAGCTGGCATGGCACACATTGGCATTATCCAACGCCAACTGCCCTGGCACTGCCACACAGCTGACATCTGACCTTCCGCTCATGTGGTTTAGGATTGGATATTCTTAATTAAGGAGAGGACAACAGTGTAACTGAAAAGCTCCAAATATTTACACACACACACACACACACACACACACACACACACACACACACACACACACACACACACACAGCTCTGCTCAAATCACCTGGGAGGTATCGATCGATCAGCATTGGTCTGGTCTTGTATGAAATGCTTCTAGAAAGCTGAGCTAGGAATCTTTTCAGTAATGTGAACCCAGTCCAGGCTGCTCTGTCCTTTCATTCTGCATCAGGAAAGTTCAATGATGTCATGTGGATTTACTTTCTAATACAAGGTTTGATTAGCTGTTATAGCACACATTGCAAACACTGGAAACAAATTTACACCGCCCCCCCCCCCCCCAAAACCAAACAATAGAATGCTTTTTCTCTTTTTAAGATGGTTTTGATTGGTCCATTCAAGAAGTGAGAGCTGTTCTGAGACGTTCTCCACTCTAACGGTCCAGAGTGGAACACACCAAGCAGCAGGTACTCAAACTCATCCAAATAAATATTCATCACTGCCAGCTTTGAGTGGCACCTCCCCTGCTCACCCGCAGGCCCCTCCCACTTTCTTCTGTAGCCGACCGTGGTCCCATCCCACCCCCCGAGCTTAGCTCCGCCTCCTGCAAAGAGTAAAGAAGTACGCAGCCGCTCAGCGGAGCCACACCCTCCTCTAACCCCTGCCGCCTGTGAGCTCACAAGCATTAGGAAGTATTGATTGCTTTTATGACGTGCGGCATCTGTGAGGGTGTATCACACAGGTTACACAAATGTTATTTTAACGACAAGCTGTTTCTCTGTACAGGGCTGGCCGAGATCTGCCAAAACTGCACACTGTGTTAAACGCTCCTGACACATGCATTAAAGACTAACAACATTAAATATATCTACTTGCTAGCTCTCTTCTTTGCAAGTAAACATGACCTACACCTGACCTCCAACCTGGACACTGCACACGCACTGCCTCCTCTCTCCACCTCTTTCTCCATCTCTCTCTCTCACATGCACACTCATACACACACACACACACACACACACACACACACACACACACACAAAACAAAAGAAAAAAATTACAGAGAAACACACCATTGGTGTGCGTTAGCAGAGAGGCACAAAGCATGAACAATGGTAGGCGTGGAAGTTCACAGACGACCGTCTCAGATTACTAGGTTGCCATCCTCCTGCCACCGCCGATCCAGCCGTCTGGACGCTGGACCTTGGCTACGCATCACGAGGGCGAGAGGGAAGAGCTTTAACAGGATAAAGGGCCAAAGAGCAGTGGGGAGTGTCAGCACTTCAGAGCTTAAACTCCATCTGGAGCGTGAGGAGGCGGGCGGACACTTTCGAGAGATTTATATGGCTAAAAGGAATAACAGTTCAACTTTCCCCAGCATGCGGATGATTTTAAACTCTAATCTTATGGTTCGTTCGAGTCGACGCAGCCTCCCGCTATCATAAACAGCTACTGAGAGCACTGAAAAAATCAATCACGCTCAGTCACACTGACGGAAATTTAGTGAGAGTTAATTTGTCTATAAAGTTTGAAATGGGCGCAGCGAGACGCTGTTAAAACTAAAGAATGGAGGTGAAGACTGTGAAGAGTGATTTCAATCAGAGGAGATTTCCCATGGTCTACGGCTAGCCAGCCAACAAATGGATTCCTTAATTACAATTCAGAGACAAAGCACAAATTAGAAACAAGGGAACAGTGGAAAA
>JAOXYF010000018.1:2814433-2838151 GCA_028565775.1 Sternarchorhynchus goeldii | reverse complement strand
CACTGCCTTGAGGGCTGGGCAAACAGCACACTGCCTTGAGGGCTGGGCAAACAGCACACTGCCTTGAGGGCTGGGCACATATGTTTGGTTTTTGCTACTGACGTACTGGCTTGGGTATCAAAAGATATGCATGTATGATCTTGTTGGTAAATCTACATGCAGAATTCCACCCTGTAGTGTGAAATAAAGCTTTCAGTCAGAATGAAAGCATGGATTTTTATAAGCAAGTAATTAAGGGATGTGGTTTCAATCTCAGACCGACTGACGGCCAGAAGTCTGGCTCACACAAGACTAAAGAGATGTATTTGGAACGCAGGAGACTTTTCTGTCTCACTGACTTCAGGAGTATTGAGGACTGTGTGTCTGCAGACTACACACTCATTTACCATCAGCACCAACGTCTGGTTTATATTTCTGAGGCCTCTAGAGAACAGCTAATTAAAAAGACATGGAGAGAGACACAAATAAGAACAGGTTGTATGTTTGAGGAAAAAGAAAACAGGCGTAGCGGGTTTCAGAGAAAGCTCATTCCTTTTACAAGCCTCCTCTAACAGGTGGAACCTGCTTGTTCCAAATGCAGAACCATTGACTCTAAATGTGATGCCCTACATTTATTGTGTCAAACTATTTAGCAAAGTGCCCTGGGCTTCAACTTGAGCAGTCTGTGCGTAACTTCATTTAACATCTATTAATGATATGGGTCATTATAATTTTAGACTCATAACACTTTCCAAAAATGAGAAATGACTGGTACACTTACAATATACGAGTTGCTTTGCATCTTTATATTTATGACCTGGTTGATGTGCAGTCCTGACAGGTTAAGTGCTTGATCAGCTGGCTGAGGGACGGACTGATCTTTTGTATCTTATCTTTACGGCAGGGGGTTCGTTTTTTAAACAGTAGCAAACACCCACAGACTTGCACTGATGAACTTACCAGTTCACCATTAGCTGTAGGGCTCTAGGAATGTTACACAGGTACTCTGACTCTGACAGGTACTCAGGGAGTGTCTCACCTGTGGGGTAGGGAGTGTCTCACCTCTGTGGCATGTGGGGTGAGGGGTGGTAGGAGTGTCTCACCTGCGGGGTGAGGGGTGGTAGGAGTGTCTCACCTGCGGGGTGAGGGGTGGTAGGGGTGTCTCACCTGCGGGGTGAGGGGTGGTAGGGGTGTCTCACCTGCGGGGTGCGGGTTTTGTATGGGCCACTGCTCTCCAGATCCGCCAGAATACTGGTCAAAGAGTCAATCTCAGCATCAAGACTCGAGCGCCTTTCTTCCAGGGTCTTTTCTGGCCCTTTAATCTGTGACAGATACAGGCGCGAGCACACACACACACACACACACACACACACAGAGCTTATAATAGTCACAGCTTTTTACTACAGAACACCAGTGTTAACATTTGAAATAACGCTGTGTGTGTGTGTGTGTGTGTGTGTGTGTGTGTGTGTGTGTGTGTGTGTGTGTGTGTGTGCCTCTTGGGCAGGTGTGACCCTTGAAACATCACAAGGTTTGCAATGCTGTTCCTGTTGGACAGAACTGGTCCTGGGCTGCATTAGAATCAAGTGTGACGCGTGTGAACACAACCTCCCCTTTCACTTTTCCCTTATTTCCCTTTCACTCACCTTCTGCAAAATCTCACTCTTTTGCTTTTACTCCCACTTTTGTGCGATTAAAGCAAACTTTTAATTAAATCTAGTTACCGAGTTTGAGACGTCTAGTTACGTCTGATTAACGTCTGGAGACCAGAGGTCACATTCCATCAGTCAAAGACAAAGGGCAGAATGAACAGAGGTCTGATGAAACAGAGGTCTGATTAAACAAAGGTCTGATTAATTAAAATATGATTTCACGTCTGTACCAATATAGAGCAGGCACTAGTAACACCCAGGGCATGGGGTCGATCGAGGGCACGTACTGTCATATTGGTTAAAATCTTCTGGGTAAAAGAACTTGCTGAAAATGTAAAAGCATCATTTGTGTAAAGCTACTCTGCACAACGGTTTAAATGTATGTAAAAATAAATGTATTCAAATGTATGCAAAAATGCATTTATTCAAATGCATTCATTTTGAACGGATGCTGAATGCACCATCTGTGTTATTGTTATAAGCATCAATCATGGCTCTAATTTTGTGGCTGTGCTGGACTGATCATCACAGGGCGCAATTCTATTAATCCCTGTTTGTTGGGGGATAAATCTGGTGGATAGAAATAAAAGCACAAAGGTGGGTGGAGCAACACAGCAGGGGGCGTGGCATTTCAAATCCAGCGGAATTTTTGAACCCGTTCCGTCTTAAAACTGTGCAAATGTGGAATGGCGATTTCCTCTCTTCATTCAGGCGCGTAAAAACGTATCCAATTACTCACATTGGGATCCTGAGCACGATCACTCCCCCACTAAAACACCCGACCACTGAGCACGATCACTCCCCCACTAAAACACCCGACCACCGAGCACGATCACTCCCCCACTAAAACACCCGACCACCGAGCACGATCACTCCCCCACTAAAACACCCGACCACCGAACACGATCACTCCCCCACTAAAACACCCGACCACCGAGCACGATCACTCCCCCACTAAAACACCCGACCACTGACGAAACGCAACTGATTTAATCCTTATTATTTTTGTAAAGAAAAATGATTCCATTGTGACTATTAAAAGCAAACAAGATGGTGCGTCATTATATAATTTGCTTTGGAAATAATTAGTTAGAAATTAAATGAGAATAAAATTAATATTTACATCACAGTGAACAGCAATAACAGTGTTGTATATTTTGGTGTGGACACTCTGTCCTTCTCTGATAAATATGAGTTTCCTCATGTGTTCCTGCACATTTGTGTCATGATGAAACTGCCATGTTGTCATGTCTCCGGCTCACCATTGGCTTTTAAAGGGAATGGTAGGAGTTAAGAAATGGGAGGAGTTAGAAAAAGGACAAAGTTAGGACGTGAGGAGTTAGGACATGGATAAAGTTAGGAAATGGGAGGAGTTAATCTGCACATTGCGGTGGCAGGCCTAACCACACCTGCAGATCATGTCTTCTAACTCCACCACTCTGTAAATGCATGACTGTGCTGGATTAAGGCTTCATAGAAACAACATTTCTGTCATGCCTGCAAGTGGTTATACGAGGACTTGGGCTTTAACCTGCACAAGATCCGAGGGAACAAAAACAGAGCCCTTAGAGAACCATCCCACACACCGACGTTCACAGAACTTGTGACGGCTCTGCTCCACAAATATGCCTGTTATTTACTTACAGTGCTTATATCATACATTAACCTTGGAGGTGATGTTTAAAATCATCCAAGCCATGGGATGAATGGTGGTGGTATAAGGTCTTTCCACCTCAAACGTTCACTGGAAAAAACACGACACTGCACACAATGACAACGATCTGCTAGCTTTGCGTTCTCTGGCCTTCTCTGGGTCATTTCTCTGTTTCTAGGTGGCTCTCATTGAAATAGGCATTTTCAGCACTTTAGGCCTTCCTGAAGTGCATGTGCCTCTGAGCTCCCGGGAACTTTGGAAACGATGAAGGTCAAGGACGAGTGAAGGTTCTCCGGTGGGCCGGTTCCTCCAGCTGTAGCGCGGGTACGAGGCTCCGGGTCGCTCGCTTTGCTGCGTCCTTGCGTTTGGTTTTAAATGTGAACCACAGTGAGTAATACAGGGTCAAAGGAGCAGAAAGAGGCACTGAGAGTTTCAGTCTTAATGACAGCTGGCCGACAGCATGGGGAAGAAACCAAACTGAACAGATGCAAAAAAGGGAGAAAAACCTGCTGTGCGTTACAGTTTTTTTAATACAATATATAAAAATTTTTAATATAAAACTTTTAATACAACCTAACAAACAAAAACAAAAAACCTGAAAAAAACGCATGAAATAATCAGAGGTAGTGGCGTATATCACACAGCTGAGCCGAAAACTTCCTGGGAATTTCTCTCAGCAGTAGTGACGTGTCTGTATTTTTAGAATGTGGAACTACATTAAATCCTACAAGGAGGGAGGAGTGGAAAAGACAGAGCAAGTACAGAGGAGAGAAAAGGAGGGGAGAGGGGAGACGGATGGAGAGGAGAGCAAAGGAGAGGACAGACGAGGAGAGAGGAAGAGACAGCAGAAGAAGAGAAGGAAGAGAGAGAAAGGAGGTGAAGAAGAGAGAGAAAGGACAGAGAGGAGAGAGGAGGAAAAGGGCTGATTCAGGGCTGCTGAACACACAGTCTGGATCAGCCTGCCGTCTTTTGCTCTAATGTTTAAATTCTACGTCGCAGCCCATTTGTGTTCCACCTGGCCTTCGTTCAAGGCCTGTGATTACACGGCAGAGTTCAGGAGAGAGGGCACAGTACCCACAGCGGGACTGGCACCCTCCAAAATGAACTAAAACCAAACTTAGCTGCTTTAACGTATGGGTTACTAATATGCTCCCTCCTAACCCAGACGAGAACACACACACACACACACACACACACACACACACACACACACACACACACACACACACACACACACACACACACACACTACAAAACCCAAGGAACTCAACACACATTAAGGCAATTTTAAAGCCACAGTGAATCTGCCGTGTGCTATTATTCCTAATGATAGAGGCATAACTGAAAAGACCGGAGCTCAAACGCAGGTTAAGAGAATATAAGGGAAAAAGATTGAACACAAGGGCATGTTCCTATGGAAACGGAGGTACGTGCGTCTGCGATTCATGCTTACTTCGCTAACAGGTCAATAAAGAGCAATTCATGGGACATTTAACATCACAGTTGTAGAGCAGATGAGGGAGAGTTACACAGAACACACACCCGTGTCAAGAAAAGAGTCTCTGCCGAGTACATCATTAAGACGCCTGAGAAATTAGCCTCATTCCAGCAGGAGGGTCAATCAGACAGAGGCTTGGAAGAGAAAAGGGTCAGTGGGTGGGGTGGAAGGTGGCTGGAGCGTAGGGAATGGGGTGGGAGATGGGCGGGGCTTATGGAGTGGGGTGAAGGGTGGGCGGAGCATAGGGAGTGTGTTGAGTGGGCAGAGCATAGGGAGAGGGTTGAGTGGGCGGAGAACATTAAGTGGGATGAAAGGGGGGTGGAGTGTAGGCAGTGGGATGAAGGGTGGGCGGAACGTAGGCAGTGGGCGGGCTTCCCGATGAGCCCCCTCAGTATGGCTTCGCTTTTCACTGCACCTCACTGGATTTGGGGGCCCCAGCAGAGATGTGGCTGTGGTCTGGTCTGGTCCGAAATAATTTAACGTCCCTATTCCCACGTCACATTCATGAAAGCTACAATCAGGATGAAGAAAAGCTCTGATGTTCTTGCAGGAATGCAGATGCACACATTTTCTTAATGGGCAGAAATCACACTGCGGCCTGCCGAGAATTCTGGGGACGTGTCCTGTGAAGGGTTCCAGGGACAAACTGTGCCAAACTCACCCAAACTGCCCTGCCAAATTCCCCACGTTCTCAGTCTGGCAATTTGAGTCACAGATTGTGGTTAAACTACAACTCTGGAGACTTTGAGTGAACGACCAAGTCAGACTCGGGAAATGAACAAGTGCCCTGCATCTCTGGTAATCAGCATACAAAAGTCAGTCTACCTGACTGACGTCCCCTCTGCTTGTCTGGGGGAAAGAGACTGTCAGAGGTCCTTACTCCAGTCCCACTCCTGGAGGACACTATCCCATCAGAGACTGATAACTAGTCGACTGAGGGAGCAGGAATTCTGTAGGACATTGTTCCTGACGGCAGACCTGCCTCTTGCTTTCAATAGTGTAATTATAATTATGCAAAAAGGAAATCTGAAAAACATCAGAGACGAGGGGGATTTCTAAAGTCAAGTCGTCTCTGAGGGAAAATTCCCTCTGGGGAAGTGACTGGGGAGAGCCAACAGGGGTCAGACTTCTCTATCACCTACCCACGCAGATCATAAGGCACAGGGTCTGGAACCCAGGTACAGCACGGCCAGAAACACATTTGAATAGATTTAAGGGACAGAGGTTTGTACCTGGGGGCTGCTTGAGTGAGTGCATGCACATGTGTGTGTGTGTGTGTGTACTTGCCCAGTGCAGTCTCACCTGAAAGCCGAAGTCATCCACTGTGGGAGGTGGAGGGAAGGCTGTGGTGGAGGTCAGAGTGCTGGTGTTCACTATGGGTGGGGGTGGTGGAGGGTAGTCACCTGCACAGGTCAGAAACACCACGCCAAAAGTCAGGAGTCAAAGTCTCTCAAAGCATAATTCATTCAGTCTCAGATACATCTTTCATAAAGAGTAGAACAACTCCTACATCACAGGATCAGAGCACTCCAAATACGCTCCCAAAATAACCAGACAGTTCAAACAGGAGGATATAATTCCTTATGTAACCTGAAAGACTAAAACACACGTTTTCATGATTGACTAGTTTATGTATTTTAGGAAATTTCAGCAGGACAGCCCAAACAGATCAAACGTGCTCTCCAAAACACATCATTATCAAATGTTTGCGTGTGAAAGTGAATGGGTGTGTGGAAGGAATAGCATTCTAACCATATTCTCCCTAGAAGATAAACACCTATAATTGCAATAATTTGGTTACTCAACATTACCTGATCTGTGGTAAGCAGGTGTTTACTAAGAATGAAAAAGGAACTTCCGTGTTCAAACCGAGTGGAACATGGGGTTAATCCAGCCATGAGAACACAAACAAGCCAAATTTAGAGTTCTAGCATCCAGTGCAAAGCCTGGGTTGGGTTCCAACGGGTGTTCCAGGCAGAATGAAGAACTGCCTTCCAAATTAGATCCTGCCCCGTCTGCACTCTGGATTGGCTCATTTGACCGTGTACCTCTAAGCACCAAACCAGACGTGTACTATATAAATTAAGAGCTTTTTTACAAGACACCAGGAATTTGTTGCTGTGTAAAATCTTCTGATGAGTCTTGTCCGAAATTTCATTCATCTTTTTTCTGCCTTTATACTTTTTCTCTAACTTGTTTGTTTTTATTGTAGTCTAATTGTTGTAATTTGTCTGCCGACCAAATTAATTAACCAAATTAATTAACCAAATTAATTAAATAAACGAACCCTGGTCTTGGGACTGCAGACAGAGTGGGCATCCATAAATTAGACCCCTGCTTGCACAGTGTCACTCCTCTCATGTTGAGCACATGACATTAAAGATTCCCTGAAGGGAAGGGGATTACATAACACCCTGCAAGCTCTGCTCCTCAGCCTGGTGTCCAGTGTCTCAGGTGTTCCCAATCATATATATAACAAATAAGATCAATCATAAATCATATATATGAGAGAAAGACTCTTGTGCTCATTTGCATATGTCTATGAGTCACCAGTTTAAGTCCTTCTCCCAGCCCCACCCCCTCCTCAGTCTATCCCCACCATGTTGTAATCCATTCCTCGGTCTGAGGAGGTTATTAGTATGTTAAGATCCAGGCCTGTCCCATAACGATGAAGTTGTTTGGGATTTTTATGGCATGGCAACTCAAGAGCAGGAAAGAGTCTACACTGGGTAAGCAGGTCTGACAGTGAGTAAGCTGAGCGATGTGCACTAATGTGTGGAATTCTCTCCATCTCTGATCTACAGATCTTCCATTCACGATGCTGGTTGAGGTCAGTGCCTGGACCACCTCCAGCTACACCAGTGCAAACAAACTTGATCTGTCAAATGTTCTGAATGCCTATTTGAAACTTGTCTAGCATGACCTGCCCCTGCCAGACTTTGACCTCTGAATGTCACATCTCACTGCATCTCATCCAATGATATGATCTGTGTTCCAAACCTCCTTTCGTTAAGATTTCTGAATGTCCAACAGACCAGTCCACCACACTTCCCAGAGTAAGAAGTTTAAAAACAAAGATAAAAAGTTTTAAAATGCAGTGTGTTCCTGACAACTCAGGCTAAATACCACTGTCCTTTAGGAGTTCAGAGAGCATGTGCAGGATCCTGAGGCAGCAAGCACTCGACAGCCTGACCTTCAGTTCCTGGCTATTCCAAAAGCAGAATTTTCATTAAATAATGAACGTTAAATGAACAGCTGAGCGTATTACTAGCCAGCGTCTGCTGGCTGGTCTAGCGAGGTCTGTGCCTTTGTTCTTGCTGTGCTAAAGACATGAAGGTGGTGGGAGGATGTTTCAGGAGGACATTCTGCACTTCCTCACAGACGGAGAAAAACATATTTACAAATAAAAAAATAAAGTAGCCAAAAAAGAATCAAATAAAGAGACAAAGTTTGATCAACAACGGACACAGGCAAGGTGGAACACACACACACACACACACACACACACACACACACACACACACACACACACACACACACACACATCAAGAACAATGCTGCTGGCGCTTCATGTACTGCTGATTATGGGATTCTGCATTTAAACAAACAACATTTTAAATAATTAATCAGTTCCTTATACAAATTTCTTAACAACATAATGATGAGCAAAACAGGTCTTCACTCTGTTCACATGTAAATATGTGGGTTAATATTAACAAAAACTTACTATTCAGCTTTGTTACTGCACTCTCTGTTATATATACACACCAGTGGCTAAATTACATTTTATTACACTGTACACACAACATGCAAGATGGGAATTTAGAAATGAACTGAATTGAATAACATGTAATAAAACATTGTCTCATTGCACTTTATAACCATCTTATTACCCATTATAACAGTCTTATTACATGATATTGTCTGCTGTGACTACGATGCATAAAATAAATGCAGTCCAGTATGTATAGTGCTCTTGTTGCCCTAATCAACAGCTACATGCAGCCTGAACCCAGACTTTACAAAGTCTGTGATATTAAACTATGAGCACAGCAAACAGCCCCAAACACACTACACTTACACGAACATCTGCACTTACTGTATTTTTAAGATTAGAAGGGCATCTCAAAACACATTGATCTTTTTTCTTAAGGTCTGGTGCAGCTGCATGAATATTTTAAACCAAAATCTCCATGACCATCATCAAGTGAAGGTAAGATATTACAGAACAAAAATATAACATCTTGTTATTCATTCTCAAAGGTGCACAGCTCCTCTAAATCAACAAGCTGGAAACAAACACAACCGTATTCACAAAGAACCACAAAGTGACTGACTGGTGATGAGCAGCACAATGGCCTCTGGGGCGAGTCCGATACTGGGAACCTGTCGGGTGGTTATCCGGACTTCCACGGTTCGCAGTTAGCATGGGTGGGGGTCAGAGGTCAGCGGAGCAGGCCCTGCGGGTCGCAGGAGCGGTGAGGACAGGCCCGTGCCGTGAATGCGAGCGGTTTGATTTGCGGCAGCCGGGAAGCCCAAACGCTTCGCTCTCGCTCATGAAGAGAAGCAGCAGGAACACCTACTTAATAACACACATTAGCCTCAGTCTTTATTGACCCATTATACACAAGTGGCTGCTTCGTGAGCCCTGAACTCTAATCAGCAATTAAAGTCATTTGAGAGGTGTAATTGGTAATCAGAACATGGATGTTGTTAAGGGTTTGATTCAAGAGATGCAGAAGAGTCTGGCAGACTAGAGTCCACAAATCCACACGTACATTTCACTGAACTTATTCAGCCATCTTTATGGGGAGGCGTATTGTATTGTAAGAATCTCCGTTTACAGTACATATATGTACACATTATTAAGAGAGAGAGAGAGAGAGAGAGAGAGAGAAAAAAAAAAACAATCTAAATGTTATCAGGTGCACAGATCTGCATTCGTGGTTTTACATTTAATATCCAAGAGACAAGAGGAGGAACATTTTTGAAAAAAGATTTAAGATGCAAAGACAAACACCTTGAATATCAAAATCAGTGAGGAAAGCAGCCCAGATGGACTCAGAGCAGGGACCTTTCCATCCTTTATTATGGTTGGCTTGATTTTTCCCCTCCAAAATGTAAATCTTCCTGCAAATGTGATTCATTGCAGAATCTACACCAGTACTTACCAAGACCACGGTAAACAAGACTAACTGCTGGGTTCGTGTGGCTGAAGAGAATTGCCAGTTCAAGAATTGAACAGTTCAAGAATGAACGCGACATCACCCAGACACCCACTTTCTAATGCGTTTATACAGCACGCCTCCCTTTGCACTGGAACAAACGCGAGTGTTTAAAACCGGTTTCCCTTTTTAGTTGAGAATTCACAAACTAAATAAATTTTACACTTGTGGATAATGTACAGGTTATATGGTAGTGAACTAAAGTGAAACATTTGTTCTGTTCTCATCAATTTCTTTCCTTCTCTTCTGCAGTCAAGTAGCACACCGTCCTCAGAAGAATACTTCTCAAAAGATGCGCTTGGCGCTGTGAACCCATGATTTCCTTAGACACAGAGGAGCAGAGTCACAATGACCTCTGTGGGACAAAGAGGGTTGGAGAGCAAGGGTGCTAAACACAGCGTTTTAGCCCTCAATTATCCCGCCGGCTCCTCGCTACCTTCCCCAGCCGCCGTCTGACGGCGCGGTGCTCTTCGTTAGCGGCGACACGCCGCTGGTAGATTTACGGCTCCGCGCGGTTTCCCAGCAGGCCACGCTCCTGCTTCCAGAGCGGAGGGGACGTAACTCCGGACGCGCGCGTGGGGGGCGGCTAGCGGATAAGGGCGGAGCTCTGCGGGGATGGGACGGGAAGTTCTGAGGCTTAGACCTGAGACGCAGATTAAGGGAAAGAAAAATAAAACGTGTGGTGAGGAGAAGGCCGTGAGCAACCAGAGGGAAGAGCTGCAAAACCAGTGAGCTGCACCTGTGGATGGGAAGGGACACATCACAGCCCCATCAAACATTTCTGCTCCAGTGAGGCCAAGCAGGTCTACCAGAGTGTGACGAGCATGAGGGATGGAGATGAAGGTCTAGGAAAAGTGCCACCAAACCTGACCATGTCCATTCACACCTGTTACAAGAAACATCTCCAGAAATCCATGCGGATGGACCTCCAAGGGATTATTCTGGACTATCAACAAAAGGTTATGGGAAGACAGCATAGCAGGGAAAGCAGGTGTCTCTTAAGTGCTTGGGCAGGGAGTGCAGGCCAGATGGAGCCATGCAGGGGGTCAGCAGGTTGTGCTACTCTCCAACAGCCGAAAATAAAGAGGAACGCAGGCCGCGCGAGCAGGAGAACCCCTGCTCAGGCTGTCGTGGGTAGAGGAATGCTGGGTAATTTAAAGCTGCCCGGTCAGGAGCAGGTGAACAGCGGGGGTCTTAGGGGTCATATAGGGACAGGCGAGGACCCAGCCAGCTCTGGCAGGGTGGGGCTCCACACGCCCACATCTGACGAGCTGGGAGACTGGAAGTGTTAATACAAGCTTTAGAGGAGTGGTGTGGTCAGAATGTTTCTGACGCGCTACTGTGGAGTACCATAAAACATGCATGTGTTAACAGAAAATGCTTCAACAGGGAGTCAAACTCAAAAGAATGACAGCAAAACGCCTTTTAATGTAACTCAAAAAAATGTGAAGAGTATAGTAAAAGAATAATGTAGTCAAAGGAGAGTATTGTAAAAGCGGGTAATGGTGAACTCATGGTGGACGTCCGCCAACACCCAGCTGCTTAAGATCATTCACCATCACAGCACATCTTTGTAAACACAGAACAGGAAGAGGCCACTGATAACAGCAAGCTCGCTGAGCACCGTGTCACAAAGACCCTTAGGCTAAATTAGCAAAGTTACGCCTGTGGTTTCTATAGGAACGGTGAGATTCTCATTGGTGGCTTTCCTGTCAGCTCCCCAAAGTGAGACTTGTGTGGGGAGTCTGATGTAACAAACGGTAGTCAGTTAGCTGTTGGCCAGCCATGCGGAGAGAGAGGGGGAGGGGCATATCAGAGCAGAGAAAAAGTGCTGAAAAAACAGAGTACCACCACGTTTTGTTTTTATTATTATAAAATTGTATTTATCTTTAGTATCTTTTTTAATATATTTAATATTTTAAAAGATGGGGACGAAGCTTGTAAAAATTCGGTTTAAAATGTAATACATTTGCATTAGTGTGTCGAATGTCATCACTGCGATTCTCTGTAAAATTATTCCACCGCAGTATGGCAGGCAAAAACTAGACGAGACAGCAAAGTAAAAATGTCACGTAAAAAGTCGAGTTTTTACCGGATGGTTTAGAAACACGACGTTATGCCTCTGAGCTCCTGCAGACAATACGGCCGCACAGAACAGGAGGAACCAGACGCACTTAAAGCCACCATTACAAACCTCTAACCCTCTGAAGCTGGAAGGTTACAGGAGTCATTTTGAACCAAAGTGTCTGTGTGTAGTTGAGCTCATTTTTAAAAAAAAAACCAACGAAAAATAAAACTTTAAATGTTTAAAGCAAATCATTGTGTAGAAACACTGTGCCACAATCAAAGGAACACACACACACTTATGAACGAGTTGAACTGGGTTCAGGTTTCTGACTGGGTTCAGGTTTCTGACTGGGTTCAGGTTTCTGACTGGCACGCAGACGGTTCTATCTGGCACGTCAGGGAGTTTTGTCGACTGGTGAGGCGCACTGGCACTAAATTTGGCACCTTTCTGAGAACTCTGCCACTCCCCCACATCGGCCAAGCCCAGAGTGAACACTGCCACAGCGCACCAGATCAAAGACTGGGACGCTGTACCTCTGCTTTGGGGCAATATCACAACACTCACATACACACACACTCACAAACAACACACACAACACTGGCACTCACAAAGGGACGTGGTGACTGTTCAGATGTTCACACGCCTCTCTCACTTATTCATCAGGAAACCGAGCTTAGCAGGAACTCAAGTTTTTGCCAAAGTGACAAAACTTTGCACAAAGGTTTCTTGCTTTTACTCTGCTGTATTCTTGCTTTCCTGGCCTAGTCATGATTAAACTTTGGTCAGGGTTTCACTGTCTTGGGTTAAAAGTCAGACCACTAATCAGCAATGTAAAAGTCCAGCAGATTCTCAGCAATATGTTAAATGTGGTGAATCTGCTAAACACACATTACCACACAATTAAACACACATACCACACAATTAAACACACATACTACACAATTAAACATTCTGAGTTTTCAGTTTTTTTCAAACAAAACTAACCTGCCAGTTCCAGCCAATCAGGACAGGACATTCGCTACAGCCTCAAAATCAAACCCAAACAAACAATCTGAACAGATGCCATTAAGAAACCGTTCAGTCAGAAAGCAAAGTCATCAACCCTGAAAGCAATAACATTCAGCGTGGGCGCTGACAACAAACAGAAAGTAATGTACATCAGTACATGAAAGTGCTGAGAACGTCCTGCAGGATCTACAGTGGCGGTCGCGGGGCACACGGGAGGTGCTGCACCACTCCACCAGTCTGACGGCCATGCAGCCCACAGTTGCATTCTTGGTCTTCCTTAACTGCACACTTACTCTCTTGTTTTAGCTGAAACTTCAGTGCTCACCATTTTTCTTCTTGCAAGGCTGAGAGGTTTGCTGGAGTGGTTTTAAAAATGGAAATATTAACTATGTTAAAGAGAACATTTGTAATTTATTCTTTATATGCTACTGCAGACTTGTTAAATTCTTTGAATGAGAAAGACTTTTTTCACTGTGCTCATCTCCGTGCTCATCTCTGTGCTTTGTGTGCAGAGAGAACACTGAAGGATACACAAGTCCCAAGTGTGATAACATACCTTAAAAACATAACATAAACTCCAAAAGAACAGAAATAATCCCACTTCCATGAATGAAATATTGTTATTAATTCACAAAGACAACGAAGATGATGAATTCTATATAACAAGTTCAAATCAACAGGCTTTACTTAGCGCTGTAATTAAGGTAGTCCTGCTTCAGGAAGAGCTTGTACATTACACTGCTGCTCCACAACCAATCAAAAGGTTCTGAGTCCACGGTTTGAGAGCAGACAAAAAAACAACTACAAATAAACAAAAAATGTCGCTTTTTTTGCAGTCTGATGCATCCAGTGCAGCAGCTGGCAATCATTCGGTAGTTTATTCATAAATTGGTATTGTATCTGTAAATCATTTGGCAGTTTATTTGTAAATAATTTGGTAATCTACTCCTAATTAATTTGGTTTTCTAACCGTAATTAATTTGGTAGTCTATTTGAAAGCTGCACGGATGGTAATGACGAGCCACGTGGTCCAAGCTGAGAAGCCCTGGCTATTTACTCTGCTCATGAAGGCAATTCCTTTTTAACAAATTAGTGCACTTCTGACACTCTCACTAGCATCTCGAGCCACGTGGGCTCGGGAAACAGCCTGGGAACGCATGTACAGAGCCCAGTCACATACTTCAGGGCCTGTTGCCGTAATGTCACACCCTCCAAGGGAGCTGCAGGCTAGTGCTAAGGGCAGAGCTGAAGTTCCTCCTGAGGAACCAGAGGCTCGTCTCCACTGTAGCTGCAGGGACGCGTCTTTCGTGACGACTGCACCCTACCGTACATCCCTGCGTCCTGATCAAAGCCTCGGCTGCAAACTGGAGTCTGTGGAGGAGCCCTACATGTTTTTGCTTTAAGCATAGCAACACAGCAGTGGAGGAACATCCAAACATGCTAAAGGAGGGACGTGGCTCTATTTGAACCAGGCGCTTTTGCAGCAAGAACTGCCTCCACCCATTAACCAACACACACAGGTAAAAAAACAAGTCCCACACCCCCGTTTGGCTAGTTTATAGCTTCCGCGGCTATTTAAACTCAATATTCTCTCATCTGAGGTCAGATGAGACTATTTCTAACCTTAAATTGTAAAAACGGTGACTTATGCAGAGGCACTGACCAGGTGTAGAATAACAGAACTTCCTCCATCCCCCAGCGCCATTGTAACACACACACTGGTGGATACATGTGCAGGTGGTCGAGCTTGGTGTGTGTGTGTGTGTGTGTGTGTTTGGGGGAAAGAGGGTCTTTGTCTATGTATAAAATACAAACAAATACATGCAATGGATACTGTTTTGTATGTACACAAACCTGAATAACAATACTGCAGATATTTATATAAATGTTAATGGAAGTGTTACGTTCCTGGAAAACTGTTATAGCTGCAGCAAACACCGTTCAGTATCGCTACTAAATACACCAAGAACTGTGACTCTGGTGAGGTGGTGAACAGTGACTCTGGTGAGGTGGTGAACAGTGACTCTGGTGAGGTGGTGAACAGTGACTCTGGTGAGGTGTTAAAATGTTAAAATGTCTTTTCATCCATTTCATGTTTGTCCCCCCCCCCCTTTTTTTTGTTTTCCTGTTCATCTGAATGTACCAGTTCCTGTTTTGACTGACCAAAAATGATCATTCGTTAAGAAGGCGGCATGCAGGTGTATAACTGCTGGCTCTAACCAGCTGTCTACAAAACAGTGAACCTGCTAAAATTTGACAAACAACTGAATTTGATTTCAATTTAATAAGTCTAGCGATTTGAACATTTAACCTATTATACACAGAAGTTACTGATCTGTATGTTTCAAGATAAATATGTTATAAGCATGTAGTTTTAGTGGTTAAAACTGTAGTAAAACAATATTTTCCATAACTTCATCTTGAATTATGAAACAACCAACCAATAAAGTTTAATTAAATAATTAATTAATTATACATTGAGGAGTAACTCACACATCAACCATCCTGGAGAACTACTTCTCCCCACTCTGATGAACGTCCCACACATCCACGGACTAAAAATCCAGTTTTTTCTTTGCCACATAACCTCGGTCAGATTAGCTTAATATGAACATCACTGCTGAAAACCTCATTAACCATGTACAATAACACCCTGCAAACGCTCCCTCTTACATCCAGCCAGACGCCTTTTGAATCGCCTCCTCGTACTGCGCGCTTTATCTCCTATTACGTTCTCCACTTAATACAAAGTACACTTGGTCAGATAATTGACACGTTCACTTATCTCTGCTAATTCAGAGTCAATTAGCTTGCAGCAGAGCTGTGCTTATCCGCTGTAATGCAGGCCTAATGAACTCCACTCAAATCAAGACCACGACTCCCCCATCATTGTGCACATTTCTTCAAATATTCACCTCTTTACACAAAGGCCTGTGGGTAGAAGCCTGTTAGCTCAAGCATCTGCCATTTTCTTTATCTTCTCAGTGACCTTCATTATCAACACTAGAGACAGGGGGCCAGAGAAGGTCCAAAGGTTAGACTTTAAAAGAGTGAACATGTAGGAACCTTCTTTTTTTTCCTGGAGAAGGTTATAGGCACCTGCCCAAGACCCGAGTCTACTGTACACATGGCACACATGGAGTCTACTGTACACATGGCACACATGGAGTCTACTGTACACATGGCACACATGGAGTCTACTGTACACATGGCACACATGGAGTCTACTGTACACATGGCGCTCCAGAACCGAACCAATCCTGAAGCATCACGAACACTCAGGACATCACCAGGCCTGTACTGGCAACCTTTACACTTCTGCATGAATAACAATCTTTGGCTAGAAAACAGAAACAAAACAGAAAGTCAGTCCAATGTAGACGGAGGAAGTCTTATCTACCGACAGTAAAAGTACCAACAAACCAATAAATATAAATATTGTCTCATCAACTATGACATCACTGCGCGTCATCAGACTGCGAACCCCCCCCCCCCAAACTGCTCAACATTAGAAGGCAGAAGTATAGCACACTGAGCAGTTTGTGTTATGTCAACATTCATCATAAACCCTTCAACAACATTCCTGTTTTGATTATTCACATTATTATCACTGTATAAACAGAACAACCTTGATAACAGGACACACGTTCCTATGAGAGGCCTCTGAATATTCCCTTCCTCCCTCTGAGATGTTGGGTTAGGGTTAGGGTTAGGGTTCACATGTGTGGTGTATGATATCCACGACAAACGTATCTCAATGAACCCTAACAGGACTGTTACAGTAGAACTGCAGTGCACCAACTTATTCACATCAAACAGATTAAAATGTCCTGAATTGATCCTTTGAAATGGTTTCAAACTAAATGGTTTGCAGATCTTTCCTGTCAGATATGTAATATTGGAACACTTGGTATGACTCTCCATGTGAGATCAGGAAATCCCCCAAATCAGTAGCTTTTAGTCAAATATTCCAGCTACCATTCAGAGCCTTTAGCCGACTGGTTATAGGAAACCACAGCACCAAAATAAAACCTGTCTACACATCCATATAAACATTCAATAAAACCTGTCTACACATCCATTTAAACATTCAAGTCAAGATCGTTGCCTTCCAGTTTCTCGGGGTTTTCTAAAGTTTGTGAAATCATGTTAGCACAGTAACAACCATAAAAACAACAGGAGCTGCAGACGATTCAGAGAACATCACTTCAGGTCTACATGCTTATAGGTTCAAATCTTTCAATATGTTGAAGAAATAAGTCATAGTAGTCATGGAGAAATATGACCCAACAGTGAGAGAATAATCCTTCTGAGCCAGGTGGAATCTTTGAATGTCTGCTGAAATTCTCTTTGACACAGAAAGGCTACGCCAACAGGGACAAGCAGAAGAATTGTAACCCTTTTTCTTGGAGCTTTTATTTCAGAATACGTAGAATATACTCCCCTTCAAACTACGTAGAGTATACTCCCCAAGCAAACTTTTGTCTAATGCCTGTCAGATGTCAAAATAAGCCTCCTGTAATCCTCAGTGTTGTTAATAAATATCTAGAAATAATAGTAACAGTAACAGAAATAATACCCACAACAAGGAAATGAAGGAGAGTGCAAAACGAATAACGTCAGGTTTTGTACGTTTAATTTTAGTATGAAGCTGAAAGTGTCTCTTGTATTAGACAGCAGCACCCTATTAGAGAAGTGAAAAAACATTATGCAATTCTTACAATTTCTGTGGCAAACACTTGACAATCTACCTGATAACAGGGTGGTTCCAGATGGGTTTTTTTTTAAATACAGAAGCATCCTTAAATTTGCAGAAGTGTGAACCTCAAAGCCCAAGGGAACCTTTAGAGCAGAGCGGCACAGCCCTAAGGGCTGCCACTTCCTGGACCATCCTGTAACTGGAACAGCCGAGCCATATTTTGAGTAAAGAAGAACACTTCCAGGAACCCTTGCAAATCGAGAGCAGTTTCAGCAAAAACCAAAGCAAGCATAGTTAAACCTTCAACTCTGTGGTCAAAGACACAGTGCACAACGCAACTTTCAAATTTACTGTAGGCACTGATGTTATTTGTCACTGCAAAGTTCACATAATCAAATTGATATGAAATGCGCTCTATTCAAAGAGCAGCAAACCTTATTAACAGCATCTCCCTGAACGCCCTCAAAATGGTACAAAATTAAAGCAAACGAGGACGATACTCAAAACTCGCGTCTAAGAACCGCCATGCTTACGTAACTTTAAATTAACGCCGAGAAACATTTGTCGATACATAAGAGATTCCAAATGCTGACAAGTACGGAGGTGTGAGGGTTCAGTTTTCTGACACAGGTGATTCACAGCTCTAATCGACGTGCAAGTCGTATGAAGAGTTGAGAGCTCACGTTGAAAACGTTGTATGAACAGCTGTGAGCTCACGTTGAAAACGTCGTATGAATAGCTGTGAGCTCACGTTGAAAACGTCGTATAGCTGTGAGCTCACGTTGAAAACGTTGTATGAACAGCTGTGAGCTCACGTTGAAAACGTCGTATGAACAGCTGTGAGCTCACGTTGAAAACGTCGTATGAACAGCTGTGAGCTCACGTTGAAAACGTTGTTTTTTACTTTTCTACTCGTTTTGTCACCTCATCAGGACGACTTCAGTTTTATCTCATACAGAATGTACAATGTCTGCATATTTTTATTTTGTTCCAACTCGTCACATACTGGAAGAATTAATATCATAAAATAAAACAAAAACTTAACCAAGTTAGGAATTACTTGCTACAGAGTTACAATATTTTAATCCCTATTTTTGTACTCTGAGCTAAAAGTACAGCTATAAAATCTGATATTCAAAGAAATGGCTAACAGCACAAGTTTCCAACGAGCAGTGCGGATACCAGCCCATCCTGCCTGAACACGTGAACAACATGAGAATGGCTCATCTAATATTTGAAATGCTTTGTAGTATCTTCATTTAATAACAAAACAACTCATAAAAAACACAAAGACTGATTCATTGAGCTGTTCATAATTTCTGTCATATGTGAATTTTTTACCACAGCATCCAACAGCATCCTGGAGGTTTTACAACAACATGGCAACTTTTGCAACATCTTACATCCACAAACATTTGTCCAGAGCAGATAAATACAACACAGTAAGCTAAAATGTAATATAATGTAATATAAGGTCATATAAGGTAATGTAATATAATGTAATATAAGGTAATATAAGGTAGTGCAAGGGAAATATTTCTCAGTTGCATCCAATATTTTTTCAGTTGCGCCCAACAAAACTCCTCAGTTCGTGCGATATCTATATCTATTAAGGCGCATCCTAAGAGAAACTACATTAGATCAATTTGATTCATTTGAAGACGCATATGCTCCACATCTGTTGTACATCTAGGGTGCATTCAGCTCTCTGAAGCAAGATACTGTTTTGTTCATTCTTAAGAGCTTAATTCTCCACATAACTATGTTAAAACATGCATCTATCATAATGGTTTCAGCAACATCTAGGATAATGTAGAGTTTCAAGGAGCCCAGAATGCTACGTGCTTCCGGAACAGCAGGCTGGTGCGTGGCAGTGTCAGCATCAGGCAGATGGAGGAAGTCATGAGGTTATCAGAGTGTAAACGCGAGTCAAACTAATCGGCACCTGCATTCTCTGCTACGGTGTCTGTAAGACACCTTTGACTCTTTGCCCGTTTCAACATAATGGAGAAAATACAGTGCTAGGGAAGATCGTTACAGATTACCGTAAAATATTTCAGCTTTCTGTGCTGTTTATCTTTTATGCGTCAAAAGGGGCACATTCATTTTATCTCCAAAAGAATAGGCCCTCCCTAAGCTGAACCAAAAATACATAATAAATACATAAAAGGGAAAAAGAAAGAAAGACAGGAAAAAAAATGTCACAGTTCAGTAGATTCTCAGCAGGAGTGCTTCATTTATATCTACTCAGGGTTCAGAAGAAGGTTTCTCCTTCTGTCTGTTGAGCTGAACTTTTTCCAACAGCCAGAACACACTGAAATGACTAGTCACAGGGTCAGGAGAGCAAAGCACACCTCAACACCACTAACAATGTTTAGACTCGCACACAAGTAACCCATCATCATCAATACTGAACTTCCACCGTCATGGAGACAGAAACCTTAAAAATGAAACCTCTCTCATAATGATAATCCGGAGCTATGCTGACCTATATAGATATCAACTTTTATTATGATATGACAAAATCCCATCTTGCAATGTATCAGCCTGAATCTCACAAAGATTCCTACTTATCATTAGTAGTAGTGAAGCCTCACAGAATTAGATGGATTCCACCTTATTTCCATGGAACTCCATGACCTACATTCTTACAAAGGAAACATGTACACAGACACACACCTCAACAGCAATTAACACACAGTAAATGTTTGACTGCTGAAACGACTACACATTCTTATAATGTGAAACACACACACACACACACACACACACACACACACACACACACACGAGACACAGCAAAACAGCTGCCAGACACTAATTATATCTGACTTGAGATGATCATCCAGTTTCCTATTCTTTTCATATGGCACTAGATGTGTTTCATAAGAAACACTGAATCATAAATCCAGCTACAACGAGTCAAAAACAAACGAACGGCAAATACACAAGCCTGGTCACTTATTCAAACACTTGAGCCGATGAGTTACTGCTAAATTAGTTTCTCTGTTAGGATGCAACACGTGTGCCTTTTAGATGCCAATATGGTTGAAGAAGGATGATGTCAGTTCTGTCCAGAGGAGTTAATGCTTTTGGGAGGGGTGGGGGGTGGGGGTTCTGTCACACCGTGAACCAGCACCTTGCTCAGGGTAACGTTCTCTTTCCCTGCCTGTCTTGCTCCAAACCGGGTTCGAGTCAAACTGACCCTTCTCCCTTCACCACGCTGCGCCTCCAACAAAGACGGTCTCGCCTCTCCCAACGCTTCTACGATCAAAGAGGAGTAACACGCTAAAGGCACTGCAGAGAAAAAAGACAGAAGAGAACCCCCTTCAAACCTTTCACTCTATCTCATAACACTGTGAAATGGACCAAAATAGAATGGATTAATTAATACAATTTTCATTGCAAAGATAAAAGTTTAAGTCATATTTCTAATCAGAGAGCTTTTTAGGGTCCAGAAAGCCTGCACAGTAACCATGGAAACATGGCTACATCTGACAGAGCTGCTATCAGCCAATTAGCAAAAGAAAAGAGTTCTGTTATTGCAGAAACAAATTCCCTATAAAAGTCTTTAAAATAGAAATGAACAAATAACCAAAGTGCAAGTGTTAGAGAAGCTGTTCGTCTCCTGGACAACAGGAACTGAATCTGAAGCTACAGGGTAGTTATAAGGAGGAGTTGTGACGGAAGGTGACCCAGCTGCCTTGCCCCCGTCCCTCTATGCCTCTCTCTGTAATTACCTTCAGGCACCTTTTTTATGCCCTGCCTAGACATGATTTCAGGACCAGCCATTATGAGTGATTTTATACAGGATGACACAAAAGTTTGATGAACTTTGCAAGGACAGTCATAATTTTATGTTTCTACAAGTTTATTTCTGAAAATGCAGCTATTGATCTATGTAAACAGGACTGAATGATTCAACATGTGTCCTAAAGACCAACTTTGATTTGGTGCGTACAGCAGTCAGCTGAGCCCGGGACATGTCAGTAAAAGAGGACAAAGCAGCCTTTGAACAGATACTCCATAATTCAACATCTTTTTCTATTTATATTTATTACCACTTACTATTTTATCTTTTTTTCATTGTATTCTCTCTGAAGCACTTTGTAAACTACGTTAAGGAAACATAAATAAGGTTTATTATTTATATATTTATATTAATCTATATGTTTATTATAAATGTTGACAGATATTGGATATTTACATTACTTACACGCTACATAAATAAAGTTGATTATTTCTTATTAGCACGTTCCCTGAACAGTGCAGAGTAGACGGGAGACGAGGGAAGCTGGTGTGCAACATCCCAGAGGTTGTAGGGGGAGATGAAGTGCACCAGTGAGCTGTTTCTGGGCCTGTCGGTCAAACCAGACGCGTGGGAGAAGACCCCCACCAACCAGAGCGTGCAGCGCTGCTGCTATATGGTTGCTGGGGGAGGAGGGGTTATGCTATGGGGTTGCTTCTCTGGTCCTGATGTACAAATGGATGGAGAAAAAACCCAGCAAGTAACATGAGAACAGACCTGAAGTAACATGAGAACAGACCTGAAGTAACATGAGAACAGACCTGAAGCCTTCAAACCAGAAAATCAACAGGAAAAAGAACTTGAGAGCAATGCCAACGTTAGAGTGAAGGTGCCCCATGGAACCACTGGGACCAGCGTTAAAGACACTCTAAAATAAGTGCTGGCCAGTGTTCAGCAAGGAGCTTTAGAAAAACTGCTGGGAGAAAGAGAGAAAATTTCACCATGATAAAGAAGAGGTACTCACTTCTGTATCATGATGAAACACTATAACTGCTGATTAAGGCATATTGATCACATTCACTCATTCCATTCATTCATTTATTAGTTGTGAAGGTACTGTACCTTATTACACCTTTGGAAGAAGCACAAGATGTTAAAATACAATCAAAAATGATAAATGTAGTTTAGATTTAAAGTTCTGATTTAAAAATATTTAATATGTGGTAACAATCTGACCAATTATAATTTCATTATATATGGATTCCCCATTATGTTAGTACTGTGTCGGCGTGGACCAGGTAAAGAACATGTTAGTACTGTGTCGGCGTGGACCAGGTAAAGAACAGGTTAGTACTGTGTCGGCGTGGACCAGGTAAAGGACATGTTGCATATAAACTGGTCATTACTGGTCTCTCTCTAGGCCACAGAATACCTGAGACACCAACATAAACAGCTATGGGGGAGAGGTTGGTAGGTTCTGAAAGGTTTTGATAAAAGGTTTCGAAAAAAGTATGAGAGTTAGTCAATGAAACCTCAGATAGTTGTAGACCTGTTTGTTGCTCAGTGCACGAAAAAGGTAGTTCAACATTTTGGTAAATGAGTCCTTCTTATCTCATATTTTCCATGATGAATTCAAAAATACCTTCTTCCCTCTCTGCAAGCACATCAAAGGTCAAGCTACGACCACTTAGCTTAGCATTACTCGCTGAAAACATTTAGAAAATACAGCTTTTCTAAAAAGAAACCTACCAGTGGTTATGCAGACCTGCAATATACTGAACTATATTAATGTTACTTTTTATTCAAAACTTAATTTTTTTTTACATATTTAAATAAATAGAAAGCACTGATCTAGCTCTTAACACATGCATTATAAAAACGTTACAACCTCCTGTCCATCAAAAGGGAGCAGCGAGAGTAAAGGAACCATGAGGGGGAGAGGCTTGGCAGGAAAGAGCAAGGCATTCTGGGGAAAGGCTCGCCTGTCAGGCCGGCAGTGTGAAACTGATGCTGTGCCAGTCTAATGGAATGTGCCCCCCCTCAAACCCCCCCAGAGAACTCGGACATTACACAGCCACAGGGCCTTGGATATTAGCCAGAACGCAGTCTTCAGCGCGCGCACACACACACACACACACACACACACACACACACACACACACACACACACACACACACACACACACA
>JAOXYF010000018.1:2801713-2814333 GCA_028565775.1 Sternarchorhynchus goeldii | reverse complement strand
ACACACACACACACACACACACACACACACACACACACACACACACACACACACACACACACACACACACAAGCATATCATTTCAGAGGCTGTTCTGATCCTGAGGCCTCTTATACACCAAAGCACCGCGTTTACATTAAAGTAATGAATCTCTGATTTCAGAGCAAGGCACTGGCAGGCCACCACAACACAAGCTGAACATCTGACGAATGTTTGACCACGTTCAGCCGCACTTTCCAGTTTGATCTCTCAATATGGTGTGAGAAAAACACGTAGGTTTGGATTGTTCAGCCAGGCCAGCAACACCTTGTAAACAGACTAATTAGTAACAAACAGAGAAGGGTAGGGGTAGGGCCTATATACTGAATGTAACTCTGCACTTTTAAATTAAAAACACTAATACAAATTTATGACTCCTGCTGTGCATTTCCTTAAGGATCCTTTACGTAAGTGATGCATCACATGTTTCAAATTTGGCACAAATATTTGTGGTTTTTTTCCATGAGGGATCACGGTTAACGTGTTGGTGAGCTCATACCTGCTCCCTCGTGTCCAGGGTCCCCCGGATGTTTGTATGGGTTGAACTTGGGTTTAGGAGCCACCACGGGTGCAAACTTCTTAGGTCCCTGCTGCTGCGACACGGAGATGCTAGCAGTGCCCATGGGAAAACTCGTCTCCCTTCTGGCAGTCACCTGACCATGCTGGTCTCCATCACTTCTGGAGGTCACCTGACCATGCTGGTCTCCATCACTCTGGCTACTCCACATGATTCTACACAGGAGAAAATGGAAAAGAAGAAATCAGATTTTAAAGAAATATATTATTTATTCACAGTATAATACTTAAGAGACGAGGACTGAGAATGTTTTATTCAGCAAGGAATGGCAGTGGTGCTTTCCTTTAAAGCAACACTGAGAGCCAGCCTGGATGTCAGCAATATCAAAAAAATCTAATTCCTCCAGGTCACTTCAGAAATTCCAGATTCCAGATCTTCCTGACCCTCATTTTGAGTTAATGTTTCTCTTTGTCTGCTTGGCTGCTCATAGCGTCTCCTTCATCCAGTTCACGGGACGAACGCTTTAAAGAGATCAACCTCCTGGGCACTGGAACAGCGTTCGCAACAATAGACTGCGTTAATCTTTCTTCGAATCCCGCTGGCAGTGCCAAGGCACCAGATAAGAAACTGTTTGTGAACGTCTAATTGGATATGTGATCCTGCACTGGAATGGGCACCACGACCCGTGTAGTGCCATTCTGTGGCACAAGTCTGGGCAAGCTAGGTGGACCCCCGCCACTGCCCAGGGGGAGGTGTGGTATGCTTCACAACCTCCGCCACTGTCCGGGCGGGGGGGGGGGGGGGGGTTGGTATCCTCCGCCACTGCCCACGGCCACTTCACATACTGCACTCTCGTGAAACATCAGCTCCCGTACGTAGCACCACGGTACCTGTTACAAGTTATTAAAAACGGGAACCTGTCAGCAGGCAGGGGTGGAGGTGGTGATGACTGAAGGCAGGGAGGGGTGGAGGTGGTGATGACTGAAGGCAGGGAGGTTTGCGAGGGTCAACCCAGCGCGCACCGCGGATTTAACGAAGGCCAACGGTAAGGCGGCTGTCTGCCAGCCACACACGGCCACACGTGATGGTCGGGCTGCCATTCAGGAACGAACTTCCACAATGACAGGAAAGAAAAACCTACAGAAGAAGAAAGAGTCGTGAAAGGTGAACGTGACGTTCCCCCATCACACGAGCACTTCCTGTCAGTGAAACCCTTACACTGCATAATACACACCCTGGACAGGCAAGAGGTGCAAATGTGGAAAACTACTGAGCCTGGTGCTACTTGGAATCAGATATCCCTGACGAGCTGCGAGTGTATGAGTGTGTGTATTTTCCAAGAGACTGTGTGTGCTGCCAGTATGGTGCTACATAAGCGAATAACGACAAACACATGTGCGGCTGAGTTGATTGGGCCTGTGTGGAAGAGTAGAGGACAGTGGGTTGGGGCCAGGCTTTAGGACTTAACATCTCAGAGATCACTTAACATCTCAGAGATCACTTAACATCTCAGAGATCACTTAACATCTCAGAGATCACTTAACCACACCCTCAAAATGGCCCAGACGACCCAGATGATACGTGTTTAACATCATTACGGTGATAAGAGGGATAACGCGCCCAAGAAACTGCACCTACCCCTACCGAAGGCAGTAGCTGACAGTAACCCAGTCACAAGGCTCTTGCTGAATTTCACAGACATGGTTCTGAAGACAGGGCCCACACTAGAGGGCTCAGAGAGTTACGCCATTATTTGCATACTTTGCATTTCGTAACTGAACAGGTTATGCAAAGACAAAAGGCCTGAAAAGTCAACATAGAACTACGAACATCAAAATGGGGAATGTTTAGAGTCGCTTCTACAGCACAGACAGGCCCAGGATGAAACACAAAAAATACAATGTGTTGCCTGCTTCATTTCTTTCATTAAGTTATGAAACAAGGGTCTCGTTGAGTGGATCTATAGACGAGTGGGTGGGGTCAGGAATCATGGCTAATGTCCAGGTCTGGATGAGACACAGGAGCAGGTGAGCAAGTGAGAGGTCCAGCTGAACTTCAAAACAAAGACTTAGACACAAATACCACTTAAGAAGGAATCAAAGAAAAGAAAGACAGAGAGAGAGAAAGAGAAAGAGAGAAGGAATCAAAGAAAGACAGAGAGAGAGAGAGAGAGAGAGAGAGGGAGGTTATAAACAGCAGTGCCTTCACCACCACCCCCACTGTGTTGAAACACTTTTTCCATGTTCTGCATCTTTTTCTTTCTCCGTTTGTTATTGCCGGCGATTCTTTCTTGTGGAAGCAGGTTTTTTTCTATCATATGTTGTTGTTGTTGTTGTTGTTTTATCCTCTTGCTGACTGATGCAGGCGTTTCTTCTCCCTCCGGAGGGGAGCCCAGGCAGCCCACACACAATCTTCTTTTAATATAACCCCACCTCCACCCCCCCCACACTCCTCCACCCACCCCACCCTTTCACTGCACTGCATTTATATACTGAGAGAATGCACCCATTTTCTCTTTGTCTCAGGATTTGAGTTCACGCCAAACTCCATCCCTCTCACCGTCTTGTTCACTGCCATTCAAACCACACTAGTGTTCACACTAGGGTCATCAGTGTTCACACTAGGGTCATCAGTGTTCAAACTAGGGTCATCAGTGTTCACACTAGGGGGTCATCAGTGTTCACACTAGGGGGTCATCAGTGTTCACACTAGGGGGTCATCAGTGTTCACACTAGTCTGACACACGTTTACAGCACCTGTTTACATGAGGAATCTCTGCTTCCTTCCTCATTCTGGCTACTCCAACATGTCTTATCGGATTCCTTAATGAGGCGACCAGAACCGCATCACTAACTGCATTCAAACAAACTTAATAAAATAAAGGAGATGCATTACATCCTGTGTTAAGATCATTAATCTGGCTATTAGTTTCTCTTTCTTCGGACTGATTTAAATTACTGTATTTTTACAGCAATTACTGGTCTACTTAATGATGTAAAACAGGGGAAGCCAAACTCTAGAGCAGCTTTTAAGTGATGTTCCAAATCATGGCTTAAGATCAAACTTACCGAAGCTTCCAAGTACAAGAAACACAGATAAAAGCAGGGTTTTGGTTTTACACTCCAGCTCATGTGCAAAGAAGGAGCAGAATATAAATAACTACAATGGATTTGCACACATCATCAGTGCTGTTCTACCACAGTAGAAGCCAAGAAACTGAGAATACTACACTATTTATACAATATTCAGAGTAACACAAAGACAATATCTGTACTGTACTTTGACAAGTACTACTAATCATTTAAAGTGATTAACACAGTTTAAAAAAAACTGTCCTTTTCCCTGCTCATGGATGAAGTAAACACTGTCAGACACCACTACCAGAAGAGAGAGACTCTTCAGAAAAGGGAGGAAAGCAGACAGACGAGTGGCAGGGCGCGGATAAAAGCCCTCGCATCTGCTGGCCTGTGAAAATTTGTCGAGTCCCGCGGTGATGTTACCTCGTGACACGGCGGAACATGTGTTGGTGTAGCCGCGGAGTGTCCTGCCTGATCTGAGGGCTCGAGTGACAAGTAAACAATACCCGAGACACCCAGGAAAAACACGCCCTCCGGCCGGGCAAGTCCCTCTCGCTCGGGCTTCTGCAACCTGGGCGCACACACTCTAAACCAGCTGCTGCTCAATCTGCTAAACCACAGATGCGATTTTGAATGCAGTTCCAGAAAGACTCACCTCTACCTCTGAAAATAACAGAGAATATAAAAATTATTAACAAAAACACATTCATCTCATCCACTACAAACGTGGGCCTGGTTTCCCACAGTTAACATCACGTACTCCCACAGGCGAACAGTCACTGCATGAAGCCTTCGGATATCAAAAGAACCATAAAACCAGTTGTCATGGTCTGGAAAAAAAATCCTTGGATATACAGTACAAACCAGTATGTAAGAACAATTTAATCCATTTTGAACCTGTATCCAGTGTACCTGTATTAATAGCTGATTGCAAGCTTTTATTCTCTTCTGTAAAGCACAGTATGGAAACCCAGCTACCTGGAATCATTCAGAAATGACTGTGAAAGGCTAAATCTAAAAGCTCAGCAGAGTGTCACGGTACTCTTCCCTTCCCACCTCTCTACAGCTTCTGAAGAACTGGCCTTGTGGACGGCCTCCAGTACAGATGCTCCTCAGCTTCCTTCAGCCATGTGGACAATCATCGCAAATTACAGCCAAGCCACAAGCACCACTGACCCCATCTGCAGTGGACCTCCAAGAGCAGGAGGGATCCGTAGTTTATCAGAAAGAGGCTGGGATCCGTAGTTTATCAGAAAGAGGCTGGGATCCGTAGTTTATCAGGAGGAGAGGGGGGGGGTCTGTGAGCCGGCCCTTCGTCTGGGCTGTGGAAGGTGTCAACCTGTGCCTCATCTCGAACTCCAGCACTAGACATCAGTGCAGAAAGAGCCTTCAAAGTGCCAGAGCCGCACGTGCAGATCAAACCCGTACTCACTTCACAGGCTTGAGGATGACACAGCGCTGCTGAAATCACACGAGGGGAGGATTCATCAGCTGGACGGTCAGGGTGTGGCAAGCACCCGTACTCCCTGACTTGTCTCGCAGCAAATGGGGCAAACGGGCGTTAACCGTAATCTAAGGCCTGTGTGTCTGGACCGACCGCCCTACCCTGCAACACCCTACGTTTGGTCTTGTTTGATGTGCTCAGCTCTGACGTCTTCATCTGCACAGTCTGAGTGGGAGAGTTCATCTGAGTGTAAACAAAAGGACAGTAGAGATGGAAGTCGATTTCTCTGTTTGTAGAAGCAACCCAGGCTGGCAGCCACCAGCCACCATCCACCATCCACCAGCCACCAGCCACCATCCCGTTTCAAGGGACTCATGCAGTATTACTACACGGCCTTTAAAACACATGGCTTTGCTTGCTTGCTTTTATACAGGTGAGTCAGAGCGTTTCACTCCATTTCTTATGAGCTTCTCAGCATGACTAAGGGAAAGAAGTAAAAATCAGTTTGTCTGAAATAAAACCAGCACCTAAACTGACTGCAGAGAGACTGAAAAGGAAAAATCACAACATCCAGTGCCAGCTTTGATCAAGAACGAAATCTTCTGGGCTGGAGATTCACACCCCCTCAGCTCCCGTCTAATGCAAATCTATGTGGGGACATGATTTCCCCTTCTGATGTTCCTGGAGGGGAGCCTCCTCCTCTCACCGCCAGTGTGAGAGACGCAGACAGTGAGGCCAGCTGAGCACAGGCACTGTGTAATTATGGCAATTGAGTTAATTATCAATTACTTCTGTCCGCTTTATTAGAGATAATTGGTCAGTAAATTAACACGCTCTCACCCTTGTCTTCGAGAATTATGTACTGCATCTGTAATTCAGCAGAGAGCAGAGTCCGGTCGCCTTACAGCAGAAGTCAAGTGGAGAGAGCGAGGAGTCATCACAACGCTAAACCTACAAATGCACGGCAATTAGAAACTGCACTCTGACTAAACCGTTCTTTCCGTGGTTTCTAAGTGGGTGGTTCCACAGTCTTTCAGCTTCAGGTCCTGCCAGTCAAGTTCGCCATCCTGACCTGCTGTGACAGCGACGTGTTCATGATGAAGGGAGACCCGACACCCCGGTATGTTTATCTCATCGGTGTAAGGGAGGCTCAGACCTGGCAGCAGGACTGGAGAGGCTCATGCGTGGACAACATGCAGGGACTGGAACTTAATCAACCCATAAACGGAGGCCATTTCCTTCGTTCAAATCCCTTTCTGTTACATGTGCTCTACTGTTACTTACATGGCCATGGTGGTTGACCTTAATGAAGGTTCGAACTGAAATCTGTTTTCAAATTCAATTTTGACCAAATTATTCTCTTTTTGGCACCATCCTGGGATCCAAGGGTCCCTTTAAAAATCGCCATGGTACCCAAAGACAGAAAAGTGACTTTGCTTTTTTTTTAATCTGCTACAGTTATGTGGAAAGAAAAGAACAACAAACCAAAAACAACAGTTGCTATGGTAGCAATATGGTCAGTGACCTGGTCTATCCAATCAGTGAACAGGGTTTCTGTCCATTGCTGTGGTTTGACAACAAGCAGGGCCACATCACCCATGCACTAGATAATGCCTCCACTGACCTCCGAACAACGTGACTCTGTAAGGCCACCTGAGAGAAAGCTTCCTCTGGACATGCAGTACAGGTGTCCTCCAACAGACCCGAGCAGCTTCTCAAAAACCATATGTGGGAGGTTTGTTTATTTATTTTTTTAAAGAAACATCATGTGGTTGAAGTCAAAGGAATTAAAACTGTTAACAAACATCCAGTCAGAACAGAGGCGGGGAGTGTTTCCACATTCAGGTACTGAAACATTAACAGGTTACATTTAAACCTTCGAGTAGAAAAAACTATTTACCATTTCACAGCAGTTATGTCCAAGACTAAGCTTAATCCAGTTATGTCCAAGACTAAGCTTAATCCAGTTATGTCCAAGACTAAGTTTAATCCAGTTATGTCCAAGACTAAACTTAATCCAGTTATGTCCAAGACTAAACTTAATCCAGTTATGTCCAAGACTAAGTTTAATCCAAACCAAACTTAAACATGCAGCACAGGCTCTAAAAGCCAAATATCCACATTAACACACCACCGAGGCAGGACGGGAGGAAGCTGTGTAACATGTCTAGAGCTTCTCGAGGTGGAGGCTTCTGGGACGGGAGGTGGGGGCTTCCAGGTGGATGTACTAATGCCATGTGAGGCAGGATGGTGGTTTCCCAGCCACACACATGAAACATCTTTAAAAATAAATAAAGATTCCCATCTGTGCAAAGAGGTGCAGCCTCCTCCTCCAAGTCTTAGCCCTACTTCTTTGTCTCCAGCTGGTCGAACGATGTCTCTCGCGCGCACACCCACACACACCCACACCCACACCCACACCCACACACACACAAGCTCATCTTCTACAGATGCACTCCACCCACTGTTAGGAAACATTCATGCTCACAGCACAAGTGAACGAGTGATCTTTATGGATCCCAGGATGTTCTGAGCCCAGTGGGAGGGAGGCACATGGCCGACACCAAGCCTCGCGCTGACACATTAATAAAAGCTAACGAGTGTTCTGGAGCTCTTCCAACTCACTCAGTGAAATCGCCGCGGCAGCAGAGACGAAGCCCTGAATCAAGACTGGAAAAGTGAAGAGCCCACAGACACTGGGCCACAGACACTGCTGACTGACTCAGTTTAGAGTCAAAATAACACAAACTCAGACCCCGGAGTGCTTCGTTTTAGACTACATGACATACTATTGACAGAGAGCCTAAAATTCTTGCTTTCATGCTACTTCTGCAATATGTAGGCAGCCTTGTGCACATTTGCACAAACAAATTGTGTGGATTTGCAGATGTCAACACCGGCGCTGTGGGAGCCATTAATATTTCATCGAGTTTGTCTGACCTTTATCTAATCAGGCTGTCCCGCAGGCTGTCCCGCAGAGAGCGAGTGAAAGACAGCTGTAAGACTTTGTTGGAGAAACCACTTACTCTAACCACCAGCAATTAACACGTGTTCAAACCAGGTCAACAAAATTGGTTATGCACTAGAAAATGTCTTCGCCTTATTCAGACAGCTTAGTCTTATTCTGTCTAACTTCACAGACACAGAAATGACACACCCACGAACACACAGAAACAGAGAGCAAAAGAGCGAACACATTCCTGCATGCAAAAAGGTTCAACTCAACAAGATATTAAGTAGAGGTAATGAGACCGGACTTGTTAGGTGTGTTTTTGATGGCAACAAACACCAACGGCAGGTACCTCTGCTGCCCACCGTTAATGCCAGTTGATGATTATCTGTGGAAAACCTCTGCCTTTGTCTAGTGGGTATTTGCCTATTGAATCATTTCATCCGGCAGTCCATCTTGGATCACAGATAACAGCCTCAAACTGTCTGATGACAGTATCTGCCTGAGCAAGACCCACTGGCTGTCTGCCTACAGTTGAAGATGTGATCGCACACTCACCTCTGATAAGGGATGCATGCACAATTCAGGCTACAAACAGTCAATTGCTTATCAGACACGTTGAATGTGCGGTGTGCTGTTGGCCTCTCAGGCTGTGTGGCTTTCCTGAGCAGGCGGGAGAAGGTGGAGGGCCAATGGAGGTCAGTCACTCCTCACCAAACATCCCCAAAGTGCACAACCGCCATCCACAAAGACCTAATTAGGCTAATATGGGCCCAACAACACCAGCGCTAATCACAGGACAAGGCCATCGCTGATTTGCTTTCCAAATTAGCAGAACATCTGAGGAGGCTCAGGCCGCATTGTGAAATGGGATTAAAACAAAATGCGGTGAGATCTACACCCTTCCTCCATCAGAGACGCAAACGTGTTCACCATGCAAATCAAGGCGAAGTTTGTTGGTGGGCCACAGTTAGCATATCGGCAGCTTAGCGTCTTTGTGCCATATAGCCGTTTGACGCTATTTTGTGGAAGAGCATCGGGAGGAACGCTCTCCTGTGTTGATCTTGATGGGTTTTGTGGAAGAGCATCAGGAGGAACACTCCCCTGTTGATTTTTTGGAGGGCGAGACCTGTAAACGGGCCCGGGGCTCCAGCTCTGCCGCCTGTCACAAGATACGCGCTCGTCTCCCTTGGTAATAGAACGTGTTTATCAAAACCAAAAACTTGAAGTCTTCACAGCCTGTCAGGAGATCGTCTTATCTGTCTTTACTTGCAGGGTTTTTGGGAGACTCTCCAGTTCAGTTCCCCTGTGACACTGACAGCAGAGAACTGTAAATATGGAAAGAGAAGTTTAATAGTTACTGACAGACTCATGTTGACGTAGGCAAAAAAAAAATCAAATGGAGTTGGACAGCTTGCATGATACGGGGTGTCTGATCTCTGCAGTGGTGTGGTCTCTCTGGAGCCCAGACTATTCTCGGATGAGCCGACTGTTAATAATTGACACCCGTCAGTCTGGCATAACTTCACCGTTCAGCTATTCACCTCCACCTCCTGGCCACATGCAAACAGCCACAGACAAGCAATTGATCCAGAAGATAAGATCCAGAAGATAAGGTCAACAACCACCCGAAAGCCCCCCTTTTTGAAGCCAAGCAGCAGTTGAAGGGGGAAACGTTGCTCAAACGCTGCTGAGATGGATGTGAGCAAAGCGCGTGAACAGGAACTGCCTGAGCTGAAGGCTGACGTCTCCTCAGAGCTCCAGGCCCGAGCCTCCGTTCTACGTCACCCGCGCTGGTCCCCTCAGCTTCTTTTGCCTGTTGGACGCAGGTGCAAAATGCCCTGCCAAAGCTTTGGTTGGTGCAACCAGATAACATTTTCTTCACAATGGCAGTGTGACTGTATCTGACTCACCGTTTAAGAACGTTTTTAATCACCTGTTCTTAAGCACATTTTAAGTACCACCTAGTGTAAGTGACCCCAGAGTTTAAACATGATGGCAAGTAAACCAGTTTGCAGCAACAGTTGAACCTTTTCCATCACGTTTTCTATCACCATGGTTACCGTGCATAATTGTGCAGGATTTTTTTTTTGTTGTTGTTGTTTTGATTTTTGTTCTTTAAAGCAATGAGGAAAAAAAGCTGAAACCAGGCTGAAACCTGAATGGCTGAGAGTGCCAGGCTCAGTGATGGTGAGTGCAAACTGCAGTCCTTCTAGGAATTGGGCTCCATTATGCAGAAAAAAACATGAGACAAGTAATTAAAACATCCAGCTGGTTACCCAGAACCTGGAGACTGGTAAAATATAAATCCTTCATAAGGCAGCATAACCTTTCACTGACCCCAGTCTAAATCCCACTGCTTCCTCTCTCTCTATTAAACCCCAACCCAATCACACACAACACGAGATTGTGATTTTGTGAACTACTTGTAAATAAGCAAATTTACACCAAAAAAATTGAATAAGTTGACCTAATGTGAGAGCTGTACAGTATTCTGTATCCCCGGCAGTAGTAAAACAGCGAGAGCAAATTCCACAAAGGCACTGAGCTGAGTGGGTTTGTTTGGTTGTACAAGTTTTTTTCCCTCAGTTTTCGACCACCGTTGGTGCCACAGGCTGCGTGTTAAAAACGCTTGACACGCTGGAGAAGCCCAGAGCTTCGCTTTCTCCCGAACGTCTGTCTCATCTAAATGAAGGCGTGCGATGCCGTCGTGAGTGTGTTTCAGAACGGCCGAGGCGGCGGGACCCCGTGAATCTGGGCAGCGGGGGAGGTCACAGGCACAGAGGAATGGCGCATCTTTATAGACGGCATTCATCACGAGCGCCGTTAACCAGAGCGCCTTCCGCTCCAGGCTCTTATCGCCGTCGGAGACTGAAGGCTTATCTTAAAAGAGGATAATCTGGACCTCAACCTGGGTGAACTAGCAGAGAGCAGCAGAAAAGGAGAGGTGGCTTTCTTGGTCTTTTAGTCTGCCACGTTCATTTCTGAAATTACTGTCAGCATTAAAGGGCAGAGTGCAGAGAGAGCAGGCAGGAGAGGGCACTTGGGCGTCCAACGCTGTGCGCTTGAATCACTGCTCTAATTTGCTGTAAGTCAAAAGAGTTGCTCCTGTTGGCTTTCCCTGGTTTAAAGTGTTGGTTTTTTTTTTAGGTTGACACCAATTGACAATCAGAAATTTGCTCTCTGGAGATAAGGGGGATGTGAGACAGCTTCAGAGAGAGAGAGAGAGAGAGAGATTGTGTGTATGCGTGTGTGTGTGTGTGTGTGTGTGTGTGTGTGTGTGCGTAAGAGAGAGAGAGAGGGAGGGAGAATGACTACGCAGTTGAAATTGATTGCAAGAGGGTTCTTCAACACCCAGCATAGTTGTGGTGTCAGAAAGAGTAAGAAAGATAGAATACGTACACATGCAGCCCTCGCCACACACACACACACACACACACACACACACACACACACACACACACACACACACACAGCATTTATAATGCAAAGATAACTTGCTGTGGCAAACACAAACGAATGGCCAAAAGGCAAGAGTTCAGCCACACAATGAAGTCTGATTCACTCCGTGACTTTCGACTTAGAAGTGATTTATAATGTGGGTTCGAAAACATGCAATTTTGAAGAATATTTCAACAGCCTGCCGTATAGTAAATCAGTGTGATAACTGTGATTATGACACAACGACCAAGTCCTTCTAAACTGCATTCATAAAGTCAAAAAAAACCCAAACATATTTGTAGTTAGCGGTCAAAATCTCAGAAGAGTCCCCACCACGCCTTCCTCATTGCACACATTCTCAATGCATGTGTCAGATACATGGTCAACACATGTGACATTTTCACGACTTCCAAAAGGAGAAGCCAGTAGAAGTACTAATCAACACAGAGTTACGGGTTGAAAATTATGATTCCACAGTTTAGGCGATCAGACAGACCTGCTGACTTGGAAAGCAGCTGAACATTTTTTTGGTTGGTTCGTGTTCAGTTTATGCACTGTGGCGCGACTCTGTAGGGTTCTTGCATCTCTCGCATCCTTTTAAATCCATCTGGGCCCACTTCTCCAACAGGCTCCTACATGGCCTTCTACAGAAAACATCCAACAACTGCTGCTGTTAGACGTCTAACCAGGACAAAGACAGCAAGGACATTAGTTCCAACATCTCTACACCGGCTTCCAAACAGCAGTACAACAGATTAAAAAACTGTGCTACTAGTCTATAAGGGCATGGTTTAGGCCCAGAAAACATTTCTGGTATATTCTTACAGTTTAATCGCAGTAGGATCCATGAGCCAATAGAGTCCAGAATTCAAACTTAACACAGTGATGCATCGTTGAGTTTTCAGGCTGTACACAACGACCATAAGAACTAGATGCTACTGAAATGTAAACCCTTAAAAACATCGACTTCCTTTACTTTAGTGAAACACTTATTTTAATTATATATAATTTATTTATTTTATAGTTTATTTATTTTATTTGTGAAGCACCTTACCTATGCACAAATGTAAAATCTGATATACACACACACACACACACACACACACACACACACACACACACACACACACACACACACACACACACACACAC
>JAOXYF010000018.1:2770503-2792198 GCA_028565775.1 Sternarchorhynchus goeldii | reverse complement strand
GGCAGGGGAGAAAGAGAGAGAGAGAGAGAGAGAGAGAGAGAGAGAGAGAGAGAGAGAGAGAGAGAGAGAGAGAAAGACAGAAAGAGAGAGAGAGAGAGAGAGAGAGAGAGAGAATTTTACTGCCCTACTTGCATGTTTATATTATGTAAACAATATTTTCATTGCTATAATTTAACACTAGTACAGTTATAGTAACATGTACAAGTCTACTTTAAGTGCATTCCTCTCACATCCTGAGATCACAGTTCACAATTAATGCAAAATAACTCTTCTGGCAGTGTGTAACTATGACACATTGTATACAGTATTTTCTCCACCTCTAAAACCCAGAAGTGGACTCTGTGGTATTTTAAAACCCTAAAAATAAAATCAATTACTCCAGGCTTTACAACAACAAAAGTGTCACCCAACATACTGGCACACCCACGGATGCTGAGAGCGATGCTTCTCTGGTGGGACGTGCGGCTGGGCCGCCCGGGTACCGGCCGCGGGGCGCCGGTCTCCGCCTGCCCACCGTGACGCTCCCTACCTGGAGACGGACGCTTTTGTTCTCCAGTAAACTGACACCGACAGATTCCCACCATGCCAAGATGTGGCGGAGACCACAGGGGAAACCAGCGAGCGAGAGCACAGCCGATCTACACGTGATCGGCATCGTGTTGTTTGACTGTCAGAGCAGCCATCCACCCCTCTCGTTTTTAACGGGTTTTTTTTTTTATCTGTATAGTCTCCACAAGCTTTCATTTCAAAGCTCTGATTGAGGGACATACAGACAACAGGAATCTCTTTGTACTCATCCAGATGTCCAAATGTGGATTGTGACATCTACATCATCTGGGAACAGAGAAGTTGAAAACTGATGTATATCAGCAAAGATAAGCAACTCATTAAAACGTGCAATCACAACTGTTTTACTGGGCCATACAAGTACAAACTCTTCCTATTTGCATAAAAAGTTGAGCCAAAGCCTCTGCCCGTCCAGGAACGGCGGGGTAAATCAGGAACGCTCGAAGCTACGCATGTAGGACACGAAACCAAGCAGAATCTCAGAATCCAGACCAATGTTTTCCTTCTGTGACAATATATTCACCCAGACACTGGTTTCAAACATTCCCTGGCAAAAATACACAAACTCAGTGGTTCGGCCAAGGTACTGCAGTATTTCACACCAGGACAGAGGAATGTGAACCAGTCCATGACACCTTTTCCTCAAAACATCATTTTCCTTGCTGTGTATGAGAGAAAATGAGGCAGTTTGGACAGGCTGTGTCAAACTCAGCTGCCAGTGAAATACAGCTGGAGCAGCGTCAGTCCGTATTCAGGCACAGGTTCCACCAGCCCAGTAAATCACACAGACCCCAATAAATTCTCCAGAGCCTGCAGCCGCAAGGGAAGAGCTTAGGCAAGGGTGAGCTTACAGCACGTGCTTCTTAGTGACAGGCTTATCTAATCCTTATATTAATGATCATCCTTACAACAGCATTCTGCCAGTTTTAGACTCAATCTAAAACATTTTTTGCATGTTAGTGAATTCATTTCCCCCATCATGCAAGAATTTGCCATTCACAGACATGACAGTTCAAGATGCTGGACTCCTTTACTCTGCTAATGTAAGAGAGAAAATGGCACCTTGACAGCAATGTGTTTTCAATTCCAGTGCCATTAAAATCATTTAGGTTAAACCACTTTTTCACATCAGCTCTCACATCCTACTCGGACAAAGGCAAAAAGACAAATTCTTACATTATCCAAGACAGTTGCTTGAGAGGAGGAGTCTCAAGTTATATTTAAGCACCAAGCCAACACAAGCACATTATGTCATTAGCACATTTCTAAAGAGGCCAATCTGTCAAAGAAATGGAATTTAGCTGTTGAAAAAGTCTCTTCTCTCATGTGTCTGAAAAGTGTTTCTCGCTGTGAGAAGCAGGTGCGTAGGCTGGATGACCTGAGCTGACCTCACGAGCTGTGGAAGAAAGAGCGGCTCAGCGACTTGCGTCACATGACCTTCCACGAGCCGAGGCCCCTGCCCTGCACCAGCTCCTCCCTAGGGTCCTCCAGTTTGTGCAGCAGGTGTGTGTGTGTGTGTGTGTGTGTAGGGGGGGGCGGCTTTCATAAGGGGATAGAAGTCCATTAGAAGCAGAAGGCATGAGGTGCCCCTCCTGACCCCAAGCTTGGAGGAATCAGCCAGGTGAGATTCTGGAGGCGGAGCCTTCTCAACCTCTCTAGGAAACGATGAGTGTTCTCTACACCAGGCCGAATTTGGCTGACTGAGTTTAGCAGACCGTTTCTCTGTGAACGTCTCGGGCCGTCTGTGTGCTGAGCTCACTGCTCTAATTCTTCATACTCAACAATGGCTCTTTACACTCAGGCCTTTGAGCCAAATCAGGATTTCTGTGGTTTCAAAATAGATAAAGTAGGCCAAAGTTAACATTCTACCACATGTATGTACATTATACGAACTGCTGCCTCAACTCAGTGTGGCGAATAGCACTTCTGATTTACATCCTGTCAAAGCAGGCAGATTAGTGTCCTGTGGGAGATGCTGCGCTCTTTCACACATGGTTGAGATCTCTCCTGCTTCATACAGAGTGAGTGTGTATGTGTGTGTGTGAGAGAGAGAGAGAGAGAGACTGGTGGGTAATTGCACAGCAAACGAGTGGGTCAGAGTTCCACTCTCCCTCTTCCATTGATCTGAGTGAGCAACTGGTGCTTGTGGTGCATTTATCACTCCAACCATCAGGGTCCCCTGCGGAATGTTCGGAGGCACCTCAAATCCATTTCACACTCCCAAATAAAAACAGCCTGTCGGCACAAACACCCTATCGGCTGCAGCCATCAACGTGAAGGACTGCCCTCCAGTAAATAGGCTCTGGAGTCACGTGCAACCCTTTTACACACCACGACAAAGACCGAACAAACTCATAACTCTCCTATCTGAGTGATAGAGTCCCCCCCCCCACTCCGAACGCTTCGCTGTTTAACGAGACCCTCGTATCACGCCATTGGAGCTGGAATGCCTGTTATGTCAGGAATGTGGGATGGAAGAGGGGGGTTTTGAGCCAGATAAGGAGGAAACCACAGTGAGGGGCTTCAGGGCAGAACTCCTCCCGCCCGCCTTCATCCCTCCCCTCCCCTGCTGGATGTCGTCCCTGTCTCCTGAGTGACCAGGAACGGAGCTGAAGAAGCACAGAGAACATCTGTGCATCAGCACAACGGTGTGGGTACGCTCATTTGAAAGGAATTTCACAGAAACTTGCATTTTACATGAGGTGTTTGGAGAATTCTAAACCCTGCTCAACATTCATATAGTGTTTTAAAGAGTCAGTAAATCTCTCTCAAGCCGCGTTCCATAGCACAAGCAGCCAGGAGAGCTGAGCGGCAGGCTGGGTGTTGCATCTGCGGGCAGAGCGTTTACACACAGCAGCTCTCCAAACACAGCCAAGCAGCACTTACTCCTGGGCCAAACACTTCACCTGAGCTTCAGATCATTACGACTCAGTTTAATGGCTCGCTGGAGATACATCGTCAACTAAATCACCTGATCTTCCACAGGCTGATGGCTCTTTCTTTCTCTCTCTCTCCTGTCTGTATTCTCACTCTCTCTCTCTCTCTTTCACATTCCATCCCCCCACATCATTTCTTGCTTTCTCATTATGACTCATTCTTTCTTGTATTCTCTCATTCTCCCTCATTGGCTCTCTCTCTTTCTCATTCTCTCCATTCATCCATCCATTCCATTTGAAGTGAAAGCTCAGAGACCTTCTGAAGTTGCCCACACTGGCACTGGGCTCTTCAGCCTACGTCTTTGTCCAGAAGGCTGACACTGGTGTCACGTTGGCAGGGCATGGTCAGGTGCCTTGTTCAGGGTCACCACGACTACAAACTCAGCTGGAATCAAACCCTTGACTCCTGAGGTCAAGTTCTCAGACCACTAAGCTAGTACCCCTCCCCCCTTCCCCCTCAGTGAAATACACATCCTCAAAACCCCCAATGAAAGATCTGTAAAACATGCATGCTTTTAGAAGCCAGTGTGGGCTGAGCATATGTATTGTGGTCTATTAGCTGGTGTATTGCGTGACAGGAGTGTGAGTCACACATTCACAGCGAGATACTCGCGCCCCTGTATCCACCAGCAACCTCTGACTCCAGTACGAAGAAGAGAGTTGCAGCCAAATTACAGGCTTCCGAAAACATCTCCATCTCATCCAGATCTGATGACCCTGATTTTGCCGACTAAGGTACTGCTCTGAGAGACTTTAAATATCAACTATCACTAGTGGACACCAGAGAATAGGGACTCTCCAGCTGCAAAGAGGAGATCCCCAGAACATCCCCAGAATGACACACACACTCACACACTCTCTTGCTCTCTCTCACAGACATAACAGACAAAATGATCCAGTAAGAAAACAGCTCCTTTAATAATTAAATAAGTCTTAAGGTCTCAGCCCCCCCCCCCCCCCATCTCTGTCTTTCACTGAGTCACTGCAGATCGGCCAAATAAATGCATGATGGAAAGGAGGGTTGAGCCCTATTATTACAGCAGCGCACACTAATGTGGCAAAGTGCATTCAAGCCTTTGTTCCCCTCCTCACACACACGTTTCTCTTTTCACAGAATCGCCGAGCTTTCAAGGCCGAACCTTTTTACCACATTAATCCCCAGAGTACCACACGGGAAGCTCTCGCGTTCCGTTTTTGTTTGCATGTTATCCTCTCTCCGCTTTTCTGACAACCTGCTTTAAAAGCCGGCAGGCCGTAACCCACAAGGGGCAGTTTGGCGGGTCGGAGAGCTCGCGCGGGCGCGCCGTGTGGGCGATACGGTCGGGGGCGGGCGGGGTGTGGAGGTGGCAGAGCACAAACACCTCCGACGTCGGATGATCCGTCTGCCGCTCTTGGAGCACACAGACGGGACAGTAGCAGGTCCTCAGCCCAAGATGAGAGTTCATCCACCAAGACCTCTGGATCTGCTACCGTCCCTTCATTTACCACTAATACTAATAATTAATAATAATAATAATAATAATAATAATAATGATAATAATAATAATAATAATAATAATAGCCCAATGAGAATTTATATGTTGTTGAATTTAATTCAATTTGTCAGAATTTGATTCAGCACTGTAGAAGCAGGTTAAACTGGTCATGACCCAAGTGCCTTTAAACCTTCAGGTAGATCATTTCCAACTTCACCGCCTTAGTGTGTGTGTATAAATAATACATATATATAATACGTATATATAAATTATACAACAGTATATAATATAAACACAGTGTATAAATGAGCGACAGTGAGTGAATTCAGTGATTTGTATTCCACCCTTGTTGGTGTTTATTTATCCGTCTCCTTCTCTGCTCTTTGATCTCTTTAAGAGCAGCGTGGCGCTCCAGTCGCTGATGCTTTATTTCATTGGTTACGTTTGAGCTGCTTGAGAATTAGCTGTTCGTGGTCTCGTGTGGCACAAGGTGGACTCAGTCCAGCTCTCTCCTTATTGAGCATCTCAAATTAAACAGAAGCCTTGTGAATGTTAGCCATTATCTGGGCTCTCGGTGGACTTGTACGAAGCACACGTTACGGTGCCTAATACTTGAGCAAATATGCTTCAGAACCATCCAAACCACTCTGAATGCAGATATGAAACCTGCCCACCTCTGCAGGAGTCATGACAGTTCTATTCAGTCTGCCTTTCCTTCCCCATATGAGCAGAGTGTTGGGTCATACTGACTACCCTTCAGGGCCGCGAGGAGCCAACGGGAAATCCAGAAGAGAAACAGCCTGACAGCACATGTGTCTCTAAATCCCGCATCCTGCCAGAATGACTGAAGCTGTGAGTCTGAAGCGGGAGACAGAGGCTAAGCAGCTCAACTCCAGATCTTTCAGGAGGGTGAAGTGTTATTTAAGGATGAGTATCCACTGAGCGGCACACTCCGAACGCAGGCTACACCCTAGCAGTGTTGCTAGGAAGACAGGAAGCCCTGTTCGGATGTTCACGGTCCATCTGACACTCCAACTATTAATGTCTTTTGATGTCTACAAACATGGATAAACTGGTAAAGATCCAAAAATGTTTTAATAAAAAACAATACATATTTACTATTTAAATCTACAGTGAATGTTTCAATTTTGTGGAGACATACTCACAATCATGTCAAGAGCTTGAAAATATTTTCGTGTCAATAACTGATCTCCTCACACCCGCAAACGAAGCCCAAGCACATGTGAATATATATTCACATCTTTCTTTATTCGGCATAACTGCAAAGTCTATAAACATTAAATTTGTTTCCATCACGGTGCACTGTGAAATGCCTCAAGTAGTACTCAAAACACATTTCATTCGCCGACATGGGACACATAGATGATAATTTCCTGTCAGTGTGAAATCTCATCTTCCTCAAGAAGAGTGTTTAGACCCCAGCTGTGAGCCATTTCCGCAATTAAAACCTCTTGCTTAAGTAAACTGGGTTTTTTTTAAATGATGTATTTACTTATAGCACAAAAAATGATTGTAGTCAGTTCTGATATAAAGGAGTTTATTTTTTGCTGTAGTTGCTGGATTTTAAAAATCTGCTGCTGCAGAAAAATCCTCAGCCTCTAAAATCTCAAGCAGTTGCAGCCCAGGACCTGCTTCACTGGTGCAGAGGGGTCTGCGTTATTCAGACCCAGAGCAGTACATTTCAAGAGGGTAATTCCAGACCAGAACAAACCCGAGTCAGTAGGTGCATTCCTAGATCACGGTTAGGGTTAATCCTGGTGGTGTTTGGTAGAAGCACATTCAGACCCATGTTCTGGGCTCTATATTGCATAAGACGGGTTCACTGGTAAATAGAGAACACAGTGCAGACCCAGCATACTTTAGAAAAACAAAGCTAACACTACGAACACGTTTCTGGCAGCAAGGCCAAAATTCAGACACTTCATCTCCTCTTTGGTAGTCAATTACTGATCTGACAACCTTGAAGAGCAAATTACCTTGAGGTCGTATAAGAACACGGAGCCTTAAAGTAACTGAAGTTTCCACCAAACGTATTTCTTCTCCTTCCTATACAAACACACACACACACCCACAGCTACTTTTCCCTTCCATGATTAGGTTCAAGATCCGCCCCCTGCTGAGGTATGAAGGGATCCAACAATTACCTGACAACTTGGGTAAAATACCAGTAACAGCAGCTAAAACGAGCGAGTTGAGTTCTCTATAGAATCCAGAACACATTGCTCATCTATTTAATAAACCGTCCAGCCTCTCCTTTGCTCCACTGTGTAATAAGAACAATTCCTAGTAGAGCTGCATTTTAAAAAGCTTTTAAAGATCAGATTAGACTGGTGAAAACCAGCTAGCTAAACCTTAGGCTAAAATAACGGCAAGAAACAACTCGCCCCACAAAACATATTGAACAAGTTTGATGACATTATACAGCAACGTTCTACAATTAATAACCAAGAACCAACATCTGCATCTCAACATCCTAAACCTCTTCATTTATGAGTAACGACAAACTGAAAAGTCATAATATAATAATATCATACTAGTGCCTTATAAGATAATACTAGTATGTTATAATAATAATAATAATACTAATATGTTATAATAATAATAATAATACTAGTATGTTATAATACAATAATATTAGTGCTTTATAATATACTACTACATTATAATAATAATACTAGTGCATTACAATATACTAGTACATTATAATATAATACTAGTGCATTATAATAATAATACTAGTGCATTATAATAATATAATACTAGTGCATTATAATAATAATACTAGTGCATTATAATAATATAATACTAGTGCATTACAATAATAATAATAAAATAAGTGAGTTATAATATAATACCAGTACATTAATAATATAAGTGCATTATAATAATAATAATACTAGTGCGTTATATGTTAGAATAACAACAACAATAATACTAATACTACTAATAATAATACTACTGCCTTATAATAATACTAGTGCTTTATATGTTAGAATAATAACAACAATAATACTAATACTACTACTACTAATAATAATACTACTGCCTTATAATAATACTAGTGCGTTATATGTTAGAATAATAATAATAATAATAATAATAATAATAACAATAATACTAATAATACTACTACTAATAATAATACTACTGCCTTATAATAATACTAGTGCGTTATATGTTAGAATAATAATAATAATAATAATAATAACAATAATACTAATAATACTACTACTAATAATAATACTAGTGCGTTATATGTTAGAATAATAATAATAATCATAATAACCATAATAATAATAATAATCATAATAACCATAATAATAATAATAATCATAATAATAATAGTCATAATAATAATCATCATCATCATCATAATAATAATCATAATAATAGTCATAATAATAAGTATAAAAAATTCTAGTACAAAAGTATTCAAATGATCGGACTCATTCTCTCATCACAGCACCACAGCAGGAGTAAAGAGAACAACGAGGCAGGAAGGACAAGCAGGAGCAGCAGAGTTACTGAATAAGGGAGTAATTGTACACAGAACAATCACATACACTCTCTCTCATTCACACACGCACACCTGCACACAGTTGTAGTTTTTACTTGAACCCACTGCAGAGAATTTAATCAACATGTTACACTGTAGCCTTGGAAATAAACTTTACAGAATGCATTGTACCTCCTCCTGTCTTCCCCAGTGTTATGAGGAGCAAATGAATGGGAATATCTGGTGTAGTGACAGAACACAGATGTGAACTGAGCCTATGACACTCCCCAAGAAGTAACCCTTATTTAGGCAGAGATCCACCTCCGCCCCGCCCCGACGCAGAGATCCACCTCCGCCCCGCCCCGACGCAGAGATCCACCTGCAGTGGGTAATCATTAATTATAAATTATATCATCAATTCTAAAGCACTACGGTTTATGACCACCTGTTGCGCTGCTGTGGGAAACCTCAACCTCCTCAGCTGAACAGGGGCTTTGTGCCTCATGTACAGATCGAACTTCCTGGCAGCAGCTGACATCATACATGCACCAAAGAAATTGAATCAGCCTTTCCTTTTGTGAGAGGCACGAGTGTTTCAAATTGCCTTCACTATGGTAGGTACTTCAAATAACAAATCTCAGAAGGAGCCCAGTACCATAATAGACCCCAACCTTGTCAACCGTATTAATAATCAAATGTTTTTACTTTGTGCGTGTGATACGGATATAAATGACTCACTATGGACACCGAGATCAAATCCCAGGATGACACGGCATCACTTACCAACATCTTTGAGGAACTCAAGATGCCTGAAATTGGGAGCGTGTTACATACGTGTCTTCCTCTCCTTTTCCAGAGCTCATCACAATGACTTCCCACCATTAGTGTGCATTACTGCCTGCAGGAGGCTGGTAATGCTGAGATTAGATCACTGAGGCTAGAGTTAATCCACACCCTCTCAGCTGGAGCCCCATTAAGATCAGCAGAAATCTGCATTATATCTGCAGGGAAACCCCACACTGCCTACAGTCCGCAATTAGGAGGGTGATACAGGACGTCTTTGTGATACAGGACGTCCTTGTGATACAGGACGTCCTTGTGATCTAGACTGGCCAGTGATGCAGAAATACTCCATCAATGCTAAAAGCGTAGCTTCTTTCTACAACACTGCAATTCTCACCTCACCAGCACAAAGGAGTAAAGAGGGTTGATAATGAAAAAAAAGCACTAATTACTGTTAGGTGGAACATGGGTGGCTAACAGCTAAGAGGCCAGGAGAACAGGAACGTGGGTAGTACACCACTAGTGAAGTCTGCTTGACTTCCAGTCAACAACAGTTCTGTATATTCAGACTGTCAGAAGAACAGAACTGCTGAGACTGTTCATCAAAGAACTGGGTTTAAAAATAGAAAGTAATCAAACCCTTAATGTGAATCTCCTTTTCTAAGCAGATAATCACATCCTTATTTGACAATATGCTTGAGCATCTAATTGTACTCGTTAATCAATCTCGAAGTTTATTTGTCAACAGGAGTTCCTCATGGATTTGCTTCACTTTGCAGAAGCAAACAGTCGACCACTATAGTCGCTCTGAAGGCATGTGGCAAAATTAAGGACAACAGTGAGAAGAAAGTGAGACCAGATTAAAATCTTAATCTGGGCTCTTGAGATATGAGAGGGGAGCCACGGTGTATCCATGAGGCTGCGCTGAGCATGAACCTCATCTCCTGTGTTCATTTGAGACTGAGGAGATACTCTGAGGTCCTCCTGCTAAAACATTTATCATCACAACAAGTAGCACAAAAAGGATTTTTGATGTCTTAAGTGGTACACCACAAAAAAAAAGAAAAGCAAGCCTAAACCAAACACGTTTTCTTCTTCTGACCCGAGAAAAATGAGGGAATGTTGTAACAAGCCACTGAATAACCCCGACACAGAACCGTGGCTGTACTGATGACAACAGGAAAATAAAAACTTATTTGCGTAATTGTTTGTTTGTAAATTATTCTACAATTTATGATACTTGCTCCTCTCTTATTGGTGGAGAAAAAAAACCAACCTCTGCTCTGACAGAGCTTCAGCATGCGTTCACACTGGAGTCAAACTAAATGAAAACAAGTGGAGAAGAAGTGCTGGTTGGCCTGGAGCTACACTGTGCAGACCCCGTTTAGCACGCTGCAGAAGGTAATGTGATTAGCACATCGCTCTGTCGCTCGCACTGGGAACATCGCCCCTCTCAGCTATGTAAAATCCCATTAAAGAATACCTTTTCCCGCCACCGTTGCCGTGGTATGGGTTACGGGAGAACGTGTAAACAGCCAAGCGGCGCTTTGGTGCTGCGCCTGGCGCCGAGGAAACGGCCCCAGCCCAGAGCGAGCGTCCTCGCGCACGAGTCTGACTGATGCATGAAGAGCGCAGATGTCCCCACGCACGCGAGCGTGCTCCATACTGCCGCCTCCGCATGCCAGCCAGTCGGGCAGAGGAAACAAGCAGTCAGCTAGGGGCCACAGTCCAGCTCTTCTGTGTAGGACAATTGTACGGCAGTGCATTCCTAAAGCGCTCTGAAATATTACACCCCTCACATCCACTCCACCCCACTGGGGAGGAAAATAGATAAGGTTTCCATTCCATTGTTTACATACAATTCCAATGCAAACAAACTATGCATTTAAATATGCCACAGATGACTGGATCCTCTGAACTATTTTATATGGATCAGGCAGACAAAGGGAAGTTCTAGAACAGTGGATTTCAAGACCTTGAATCTGGTCCTGGATTTCATAATCCCTTATACTAATTAAATGATCCGTGTAACTGACGGTCTACTTTATCATCACATCACTCCTAGGTAAAAGGAGGGTGGAAACCCTGAACCTTCAGGACTACGAGCTGAATAACTCATTCAGTAACAGGACACCACTGTGTTGCTCTGATAGTACCATGACGTCTTATAATTTTAGTCATTGATCGGTCAAGGCAACACCAAGTAAACAAAATGTATTTTAAAGAAATGTTTCTGAGCAGATAAGGCATTCTCCCAGATAACACAGCACTGCATGCGCAGCTTCACGTCCGTTCAGCACATTCTTTGACCAAACATGGAGATGTTGAGAGCTCAAGCGCTTCTTCCTCAAAGGAATGAAAGGTATTATTTTTGCTCCTTCCAAAAAACATGAAGGTCCAACTCCATGAAAACTACAGATCCAATTTTGCGACTCCTACACAGAGAGACGAAAGCAGGCCTGGCTGTCAGGGCCAAAGCACCTTGCTGTACAGCGCCAGCAAGCTGAACCAGCCCAGCCGTCCCACAGGCACCTGCTCTGCTGACTCCCAGACAGCAGTTCTGAGCACACAGCCAGAGTGAGGCAAGGTTTGGATAGGACCGGATATATATATATAGCAAAAATAGCACTTTCATAAGCAGGAAATACAGAGGAAAATAACCTGTCAGAAAAGCACTGAAGTACTAAGCTTCATTGACACAAACAACTCTATAGATCACACAGCATTTGTGCCTGGTAGCTTTTTTGAACGGATACAAGGTGCTGCCTCCATCACCGGGCCAGAAGATGCCTGTGATGACAGACAGTTTGATTTCATGAATCCTGAGCAAGACAGTACATATGTCTCACTTCAATAAGCCTGCAAGTGATGTCTCCAAAACAGGCCATTTCAAATGTAAGATTTGCCACTGAACATAGCAGGGCATGGATCCACACGCCACGTGTGACTGGTGGCAGGTGAGGAGGTCTTTACCAGCTTCACACCATCATGGTACATTACACAGACCCTGCACATTCCAGATGAAAAGCACTGCTGCTCAAAGCTTCCTAGAGTAGAGGAACACAGAGAACACTGGGTTCACACATACAGACACAGCCCTCAGAGCACTCACACACAACACAGAGAACACAAACACACAGACAACACAGAGCTCACACACACACACAGAGTGCAGAGCGCGTACACACACACACACGCACAATACAGAGAGCACAGAGCTCATACACAACACCATTTACGGTATGGCAGCGGTGCCAGCATGAGGTTTGGGGGTGGGGTTTGGGGGAGGGGTTTGGGGGTGCAGTGTGCGGCCGTTTAATGATTTCAGTAAAACCACAATGGAAGGGCAAAAGCCCTCAGATATCTATTTATCTATGTTTCAAGGTCTGTAACTTTACTGCCAGCAGAAACTGCACATTTCAAAGCAGAGAAGAACTCGCATAGAGTAAAAAATGTAAAGGTTAAAGTTATCTGAATGTAAAGAAATACACAGGAACATCAAGGCCTAGTGAACTGCACACAAACCTGCCACTAGAGAGGTTAACTGTGCTACAACAAAGAGAAAACTCACACCTCTCACTGACAGCTGGGCACAAAAGCACAGTTTACTCTGCTCAAGTACATAATGGTTCTGAACTGCAGCTGACATGGTCCTCTTTACAGGGGGAGGGGGGGGGTGTCCACTCCAGCTACTCAGACAGACATGCCCCAACACACAGACTGGGAGCACAGCAGCACAATCACAGGAATCTCTCCAGCATGTCACAGCACGACTGCCCAGACCTGGGCCCAAACACCGCCCTGCCTGCCCACAGACGGACGCACGAGCAAAGATGAGGACGGGAGAGAGGTACTCACTGTGTGTCCCGCGCGTCTGAGGAGCGGAGAGAAGCTGAGAGTCAGCGGGAGTCTCGCGAAGGGTCGGCAGGCAGGCCTTTATGCTGGTAAAATGAGTCACACGCCTTGATCCTCCCGCACTACGCAGCCACAGCCGCAAAGAGGTAAACATTCCCAAATATGGAGACAAAAACGAGAGAAAGATTGGGGTCAGAATTGATCGAGCTTTGCTTTCGCTGTCTGGAATGCCACTCCTGGCACTGGCCAGCGTCACCACGAAGCCAAATCTGTGGTTCTTAACGTTTGGAAAGAAGGGAAGCGATCTAGCGGCGGCGAGTGACGAGGGAGGGGGCCCGCGCGGGACTTGGTTCAAGGGCAGAACCGCCACTGCCAGTCTCCTGGAGGTTTCAGGGAAGCATGAGGACACCCAGCTCTGACAGGACACCCAGCGTCAACGGAACACAACGGAATGGAGTCACAGTAAACACACGTGTGCCAACAGCACGGTAAACGCTCCTGCGTTACCAAAGTAACCACAGTCCCACACACAAGTTTGCTGTGTCTGATTCAGCAAAACGTTTGATGTTGGGTATTTTTTTTGTGGGTCTGTGCATGTGTATGTGTGTGTGTGTGTGTGTGTGTGTGTGTGTGTGTGTGTGAGTCTGCCCAAATACGGAAACTTCTTTAGCCAATTAATCAATCAATCTGATGTCTCAGAAGGCCAGATTTTTTCATGAGGACACAAAATGCCTTGAACCAAAAGAAAAAAAAATTCGAAACACCTCTAAAACTATTTATCTGTGTGTATAGGAATGAATGAAAGGCCAGGTCATCTTTCATGGTCGTTTAGCTCCGAGACGTAGCACACATGAGAACGTCATACCGTTACCAACAGCTGTTCTATCATTGAAAAGTGAGACAGTACCACACTAGGCTTTAAAAACATTGGCTTGATAAACTAACAGTCAACGTATGGTTCTGTTTTTCCGAAACTGGCTCTGCAGAACGTGTTTACAATGCATTGAAAGCTAAGTTATTTATTTGAAAGCTAGGTTATTTATTTGAAAGCTAGGTTATTTATTTCATATGGACAAACAATTAACACAGATTCTTAAAATCATACACTGAACTCTGATTGGCTCCCATAAATAATGGAGTAACACGGTATGAAACCAGCATCTTCACACGATAAACAAAGTGTTTAGCGTTGATACACTATTCTTAATTTAATTAAGGTCAATACAGAGTTCAGCTCTTCCTTGCGCCGATCAATGGCCACTACACTGGTGAAGAGGAGTGGAAATCACAGTCATTAGGCACAGTGTTTCACTTTTGAGCAGAGCTAAAATAAGTCTTTCATGTCTGAAACCACAGAGCGGGTTTTGCAGAGGTAATAATAACCCATTTATAGAGAGGTTAAAGAGGGGCAGAGTGACTGAGTCCAGGTGATTAAGGACGGCTAATTAACCACGGCCCTGCTCCTCCTCTGAGGAGTCTGAGGAGAGCAGGTGAGGAGGGAGGGAGGGAGAGATTCAGCCCAGACCTCAGAACCCCCCACCCCAACCCCCACCTCAAACAGGACCCTCAGCACAAGAGCAAAGAGAGGATGTGTGATTTAACACATCCTCTGATCTAAAGTCTCCTGTGATCGTGGAAACGCAAAGTCAAACCATTACGTTTCACAGACAACACGTTCCTTCTGGAACGTGGCCATTTACACTGTTTCTAAAGGAGCATCCAAAGTGGAGGGTTCATATTCCTCATCACTTTTAGAGACAGACTCTTCTAGTCAAAGTAGGAAGGGCTGCATTCCTATATCCTAGACGTCAAGATTCTAACCAGCTAAGAATGTTCAAACTGCTGTGATAAAACCACCCAGATCACACATGTTTTCTGAAGAACAAACACAGTTGATACTGCAGCTGTACAAGTTCAAATACGGTGAACATGTTGGACACAATCTGAAAGAACAGAGATGCAACAAAGGACCATCACTCGCTGAAACTGCTCTTTTGCCTGGCAATAATGTTATCAAATCTTAAGGATGATGATATTTTACAGTGTATATTGGCCGCAATGCCCCAGTTTTGGGCTGAGCTCCACAATGCATAAAGTATCCAGTACAAATGAAGACCAAGCAGTCAGACAAACCCCTGATACGACGTGGAACCAAATGCTCCACCCTACTCTTATTCAGAGTTGAACGATCTGGGACAGAAGAACGAAAATGTAGAACTGCACAATCCTGTGTAATTAGGGAATTATGAAGACTAATAACTAATCATTTTAAGAATTTGTTCACGTTGCCACACAACAGAAACAAAGAAGACTGTCAAAATGTGGATCAGCCATGCAGGGTTTACTTCAGGGACACACATACCTCTAAAGTTGAACGAAGACGGTGACTCAGTCCTTCACTTCCACTACGGTCAGGTGTCTTTCCAGGATTAGACGAAGACACTAATCCAAACCTGAGGAGGGAACAGAGAAACAGGTCTTATACAGTTCCGATGGATCTCTTTTGATCAGAGTGCGTACCAGCCGTCCGAGGCAAAGGCAGACAGTTAGCACAGCTATTCATGGACCATCATCTCCAAGGAGCGAGGACTGAACGATCACGTCGGCAATAAAAACACCTGACTTGAAAACCACTTTGGTAATTATAAGGACACTAACTGAAACCCATTTTCTATTGGCTCTTGACTAAAAGGTAGACTGGTGTATGTTTCAAAGGATCTGGCCTAAAGCACCAGATATGATGCTATTCACACACATGAACCATGAAGTACGGAAGAACTCGGCTAATTTAACCCAGAAAGTCTCCCTGCACATTTTGTGTTTTTAGACTAAAAGCTTTCTTTCGTCTGCTGCGTAAAAGTTTACTTAGGTAGCCTGTTTACTTCAGTCACTCTGCAGTGCACTACAGGAGCCACACATCTCTGCCGTGTGGACCACTGGGCAGAGGAGCACAGTGGTGGAGCACAGTGGTGGAGTCTGAGGAGCACAGTGGTGGAGTCTGAGGAGCACAGTGGTGGAGCACAGTGGAGCTGGATCCCCTGCTCCACCACCTCCACCTGATCACCGTGACAGGAGTGAACGTGGTGCAGTACGAGGAGAGGGCAGCTATACGTCACGAAGGTGTCCACGGCTTCTCGGTCTGACCGACGGACAGCAGCAACAGGCCCCGCCTCTTAAACCCCCACGGGACTGGAGCATGTTTTTACCACGACATGGGATGGACGAAGCGACCGTGCTGATAAACCACACAGCCTCCTGCTTCACAAACCTAACCAAGGTCCGGCCTGCTGCTCGGAGCATAGAACGGCTGCTGGCAAAAAAACGTGCTACAACACAACAGTATCAGAACCGTGCTACAACACAAACAGTATCGGGCTTCCTACATTTGGCCCCTATCGCCTTGTAACAACTGAAGCTAAAACTATCCGAGGTGCACCTTTTTCAGATGTTCTGTACTCTTTTTGTAGATCTGTGAGTAACTGCTGAGACGAAAGCACAATTACTCGAGTTTCTTCTCGCTTTGGTCTCCGAGTGACACGACTGGGTTTTAAGTGTCTGAACACAGAATCAACATTCATAGAAAAACATCCCTATGAAAAGACCACAGGGGATTACAGCTGACCAAAAAAGGCAGAACTTTCTTCTTCCAGTGAGCCTGTCAAATAGGTGCCTTTTTTTTTAATCTCATGGTTTTGAACACAATCGGGTTCCACGCTAGTGAAATTAAAACACAGAAATGTATTTTGTACCTCTGAAGAGTATTGATGTTACTGATCTGAAATTCATATTAAAGTTTAAATATCCTTTTCACAATAGATAGATGAAAATTTCACACACATTTAGTTACTTGGAACAATGTCTATGTTCTAGACATATTTGCCAAACTGTGTTAGATATATTTGCTCTCATAAAAGAAAAGTCTTTAGAGACCACATAAAAAAAGTGTTCATTTAACTTCCTGTAAATACAGACGGGTGTGAATATAGGCACCGTTTCACAGCCAGGCAGAACAGCTTCATAATGGCAGTGCCTTTCTGAACGACAATACATCTGCTAGTCACGTCAATGATACCAAGAGGCACGAAAAGCAGAAGTGGCCACAAGCCCTGGTCAGGATTTCAGTGAGGACAGGAGGAGATGGACAAGAAGAAAAGGCGGTTAGTACAGAGCTGAAGAAAGAATCACAAACCTGTACAAACGACGCAACGGGCTCGGAAAGATTTGCGCTGATCTACACTTGTGCAAAGTTTTAATCAAGGCACTGCTTATTCATAGAAATGGTAAATGTTATTCATATAAATGGTAGATGTTAACAATAACAACTAGTTAAACACTTTGAAATTATGCGATCAAAATGTCAGTGGTTTGGTCTGACTCATATCAGCAGAACTAAGAAACCTACACCTTCCTGTACCAACACATCAATATACCACAAGATCGGACTCACACAACTGACTAGAAATAAACGCTTTTCGATAGAGCCATATCTTTGCAGCTAAATGTGGTTATAAATGAAGAAACTTTGGGGGGGGGGGGGTTAAACACAGACGTGTCACTGGAAGTGTTTTAAAGACAGTTAACTAGATGCTTAAAACACTACACGTGTCAGTTCAAACCCGCGGACATCGCATTTTTTCAACGTCACCAAACGAGCAACCGTGAAGCTGTGATCAGATGCCGATGAAGCAGACCTTCACAGCTTCAACACAGACGTGAAAACCATCAGTCATGTTCTGGTTTAGTGCAGACCAGTCGGCATACGGACAACTTCATGACCGTCACATGAATTGGTTAAGATGTTTAGTACGATCAAGTTTATGCGTCATAGATTTCCGCCCAAATACTGAAAGACGCGGATCGTGCGGTTCGGACATTTAGCGATGAACGTCCAGAACCTCGCAGGATCTCCGCACTTCCGCATTGTTACGGTCTATCAGGGCGCTCGCGAGGAAAAGCGCACCAGTACACCGCACATGGATCCGTGCGTCTCCACCTTCACAATCGCCATGCTAACGCAGAGCTAACAAATGACCTGACGCCAGCTAAAGCGACACTTTAGATGCTGTCTGTAAATGTGTAAAAAAGATTTGAGGTAAAGTATCCCCCCCCTTTCGCGAGCAAAGCCCACGCCCTCCGCTCCCATCGCAGTCCTACAGTACACGCCGTTCACCTTAATGAAAACGAACAAACAGCTCAAATTCAGCTCACTTGCACATTTCAAGCAGAGAAAGAAAGCGACGTTGCTTAAAGGCCTATGCTAAAAACCGGCTGTGTCGTTTGGAGAAGAGTTCGCGTTTTGTTCGCGTTTCTCTTACCTCGCTTTCTAAGAATCCTGAGTTTCTAATCCCACTTAAAGTGAAACTTCTTTTTCCCAAATCTGGGAGAGTAACAGGCAGTGACGTCAGAGGTCGAAATTCCAACCGACAGCACGCTCAGTCCAGAAAGTTGCCCATGTAAGGCAGTATAGTGCAGCCTTGGTGCAATATTGGTTCCTCATAATGCATATTATTGTGCACACAGTGTAGTAGCTCGCATTAATCACGCACGTGTTAAAGGTGCGATGTGCAGCCACCTTTATGTGCTGGATATTGTACACCGGCTACTGAAAAAAAGTTTTAAAACATTCGTAAAAGAAATGTAGTGAAGTTTAGTGTGAGTTTTAAAAAAGTAAAGTTGCTTGATGTAATCATTCGTCAAGCAGAACAAATTCTAAAGATCTTTTGGATGGACATGTAGTACCTACAATGAAAATGAAAGGTTCAAAATAAATAAAAATCGCTGCCTACAAAAAATTATATTTTGAGATCAGTCAGTTTGTGGGGGGAAAACACTGAAAGTGACATTCTATAAACCATAAAGAAATCCTCCTCTAGTGCTAAACATTTTACAGACAGGAGAAGTTTAAATACTTATTAAATGTATTTATTTAGCTCGGTGACACACCAGACTTTGCAGACACTGATCCGAACTGTTTCTCATAGTGTCAGCTTCCCTCACCTCTGGATCTTTTTCAGGAAGAAACTTTGAGGACCAGGATAGGTCCATAAACGTCGCGCTCAGCCACGCGCTGCTATTTGCATTCTGTTTGCGTTTCTGTTCAAAATGCAAAGATCATAACTGCGATGCTCTCCAAATCCTGATCGATCGATCGATATCTCTCTCTCTCTCTCTCTCTCTCTCTCTCTCTCTCTCGCTAGCAGTCGCCTTCACAGCCAATGAAAGTGTTCACTCTTTCCTGCTCTGGTGCTACTCTAAATCTGAGCATCTGTGTTTTCTAAAGGTGTCTAATTCAAACATTTCAAAAAGATACACAATGCTATCTCAAGATTTTTAGCATAAAAGTTCCAAAAGAAGACCGGAACATGTAAAACAAACAAAAAAAGCTGTTCTATATTGATGTTGCAGTTTATTTATATACTGTAAACCTTTGTACCTTCTTACAGTTTTCTCAGATTTTCTCCATTTACCATTTGTTTCATAATTATTGATTTCTACCTGCTACATAATAGAACTACACCCATCTAGGAGGTGGAGGAGAGCTGTGTCCCACTGCGCCATTCTGAACGGAGCGGGTTTGTTAAGGGACTCGACGCACAGAAGAACTAATTTAATGCAAGAGTAGCTGATGACATGTGGATATCGATGACCTTCACACAGCCACTGCCTTTCAAAGCTCTGAGACCAGTGCACCTCACACCTCTTTATCTCTTTACTTCATCCTTGTTAGTGGTCTACAGACATGGCCTGCTGCTCACACAGGGCCTGACTACATTTTTTGTGTGTCAGTTGCTTCTACTTGTTTGTGCGTTTCAAACATGACAGAAGTTCCACAGAAAACCTTTTTTTTCTGTTTATTGGATCAAGCACTGCGAAGACTAGAAGAAAGACATGCAGTGTTTACTGTTGGGGACCTTGGAGTTTAACATGTAACTGACCGTAGGAAATTTTTTTAAAGTTTGTTTGTTTTTAACCTAATGTAGGAAATAATGCTGAACCAGGACTTAATATTAGGAGCATTTAGAATAAGTGTGTGCTTAGTGATTCATCTGAGATAAAAAAGAATTTAACTAGATTTAAGATTAAGGATGTATGAATGCTGAGACCATGGATTGTGATACAGCACAGCACAAATCTCATTCATGAGACGACATAAATTGCAGATAGCTGCATAAGAACTGGGCTACTGAAAGAAGAAATCTATCTGTCCTAATAATTACTTAAATACAGACTGTGAATGAATACAAACTCTGCTCAAACCATAATTCCCACTGATAATAAATCATTTTTAAAGAGCAAGGCAGATTATATTTATTTACGGCAGATTTTATTTATTTTATATGAACCTTTTCCTAGCTTTTTTCCCTTGGATCATCTACCGAAGTGACAGTTACATTGTCAAGAACCCAGTATAGGGTTAAAAGGCTTGATCAGGAGGCAGGACTATTTCAGACTATTTCAGTGACCCTAACGATGAAATTACTATACATTTGCCAGGTAAAACAAACCCCATGCATACACAAAGTGTGTTTGAATCATGTGATAATAAATTGGGGCTATCAAGATACAGCTTTGACTTGAAGCACAGCGTCGCCTCACTTCAGACGTTGTCAACAACCGATTAGCTGGCGCTCCAAGCATTCTGTCGACTGCTCCACACACCCTGCCTGGAAAAAGCTGCACTGCCAAACAGCGGCGGAAGATGAAGAAAGCAGATAAATCGGATGATTGTGCCTTGTTTTGCCATGCCTGGCCCTGTATCCCCCTGTGTGCCTGTTCCAGGGCATGTTGGGAAGCTAATCTCATTTGTACTGTGTGACAGCTTATTTGCAACTTTGCTTGCTGGCAATTTTCTAATGGGCCCCTGCAAGTAGTGCCTCCTCACACTCTCCAGTTCCACTCTTGCTCTCTCACAAAGTTGATCAAAAAGACACCCTTAAATCCATCTGAAGACAATTACACCAGACTCACCATTAAAGCTTATTCCCCAGCCATCAGTCAAGAGGCAATTAAGGCCCTGCGTCGACCACTAAACGAGCAGGGGCGCAGAAGACCTGCTACAGGAAGGGACGGTGAGAGGTGAGGAAGCAGGAAGTAGATGCATGCCATGGCATCACAGGCACGCAGACGTCACTTCAGCATGCTGTACGCACAGAGCTCGTGTCACATGTGCAAACCGAGCGTGGGCTCTAAGATCTGCTTCTAAGATCACACACAGAAGTGGAAAAAAAAGAGAGAAACAAAACTGAACAAAGTGATCAAACAAAGCCTGTTGCCTTAAACTCTTGGATCCTTGCAATATTTTTTCCCCTTTTATCATCAAGACTAACGTCTCCAGTGTCGGATATCCTGTTGTACATGCGCTCAGTTGGGGGCGACTCTTGCTAGTCCCTGTACCACTTCCTCTGAAGAGCAGCACAGCCCTCACACAGCTGTGTGTAGTAGCAAGAGTAGAAGTGTGACAACCGACTGCATCGCACTCAATCCAAGTCTTCATACAGGGTCCAGAGCGTTCTGTAGTGCATCCAAACTATCCATAAAGCAGAGTGAGAATTCATACTTCAT
>JAOXYF010000018.1:2703811-2747263 GCA_028565775.1 Sternarchorhynchus goeldii | reverse complement strand
TATATATAAACACACACACACTCTACACACTTCATAGATTTCAAAAAGGTAAAGCACTAATTAGGCTTACGTTGCCCGTTTGTCGTCCAGCTAAATTATTGAAAACTAGTTGAAAAGGTTACCTTCATTCACAATAAGCTAGAAAGCTAGATAACACTGACGGTTCTTTAACCACAAAAATACGCCATGCACTTTCTGGCACGTTGTGGGCCTAGAAAGTTCCTTTTGATATAATGACGAATAAATGTCTTGAAGAAGCTGCTTTTATCACGTGCGTTTAGCTAAAGCTACATGTTGGATCCTAATTAAATCACCAAAGCCTTGAAGGTTGTATTGCTTGCAAGTTCGGATAGCTTTGGTCAAGTGTTTAAAACAGGCGGCAGACATATTTAAGCAGATGTTGCGCAGCGTAACTGATTCTGCACCAGTTGTGACATACAGTACCTGTATTGCTCGATAGTCGCAAAAGTAAAAGAACTCGAGTGTAAAAAGGAAACACGTTACAAATTAAGATAAACGAATAAAAACGGTTATAACAGGTGTCATTACTGAAATGCACGGGTATCACTGAGGTCTATAAAACACATAACATTCATCGCTTCTATCGCTAGAGCCATGCACAGTAACAAGCAGGTTCATAAACCTCGAGAGGCACAAAGCACCCAGCGCATGAGCGGAGACGACAAATGAAAGCAGATTATAAATCAGTGTCCAGATGTGAAATAAAGAGTTTTCAAGCAATAATTTCAAGAAATAAAGAGTTTCAGTGTTCATAAACAATCCCGTCCACACAAACCCTGCTCAGCAGTCCGCAGAAAGGATGAACGAAAACTGGCATGTTCAAAAGGCATCGCTGGAACAAAATAATAATAATAATAACCATTACAAATGAACAGATAGACAGGCTTAGCAACTTGTCCGTGTGTGAGCTCTCCAGGTATGTTCTGTATAGGTTACAGTCGTGGGTTTTACACAGGGAAAAGCAACGAATAGATGGTTTGCTTGTGTCATGGAATAGCAAATTAGTTCTGAGTATTTTGAGGCTGGGCTAAAGACTCTGGTTACGTTGCCAGTTTTTAGGCCCACGTGACTGTCTATGTCTGGGAGAATCCAAATCACAGGGACTGCTGGATATTTCAAACAACCCATTCACACCATTTAGGATATAATATTGTATTTTCTGGGTGCATATACATTTCAAAGACTCCAATACCAATATTAAATAACAGCACTAAATTGTACGCTTAAAAACGTCGACCAAGATAAAAAAAATAACAATCTACATGAAAACAGAGCACACCCCCGCCCTCTAGAAATGGTATGATCACAAGCTCAAATTCCGAGAATTGAGCTCTCCTGATTCTTAGAACAGGGGTTCTTAGAAGTGGTGATGCAAGAAGTTTCTAGGAAAGCACTACCAGGTGATTTTTTTAAATTCTTCTTTTCCTCACTAATCTGGCGCGTTGCTGCTGCGCTCTGCGCAAAAAAAGATGTTTCATGGAACATCGTTTCTAAATGCTGATTTTGTGTGATTTTAAAGTTTTTTGTACACTGTTTAGCTGTGGTTCACTGGTAATCTTCTGCCAGGTTTGGCTCGTGGTAATACACTTGACAGATCCAGCATGAGACCGTGTCGTCGGTTCCGTGTCGCTGCGGGTATTCGGCTTCGACCGAGACGGGATTGTAGACTACGGTGTGAACGCGAGGGAAACGTTGACGTGTTGGGTGTTAGACGAAGGCGGTCCAAATGACAGGATTTACTAAGTAGCCAGAACTTAACAGCAGTTATAAATTCTAATTGTTTGCGAGTTTAAAGGGTATTGTGATTGGTACTGCTGGTGGGGTATCCGTTAATCTATATATATATATTATGTATATTTAAATTCTCAACCCCAAATAGATTGATGTATTTTCCAAGTACGAGCGAATAGACTAATAAACAAAGTGTCTTATTTAAGACTTATGCAGTGCGTTGAGACTGATTTCTGGTTGCTTGGTGGATCTATTTTTTCATTTTCGTCGTTGTGTTTCGATTATCTTTATGGCACATCTGTTTTATATTAAATAATACGCTTCAGAACTGTCAGGGCTGCTCGGGGCGGTCGGTTAGTGATTTGTTAACACAGCCTAACCTCGTCTCGTTGTCGCTGCACTAACACACTAACAGCCTGCAGAACAACAACGTTGAGCTTTTTCCACTTCGCTAGTAGGTTTCCTTCATAGGTCCCGAACCCCTATTTGTAATTGCGCGTGCTTGCAAGCCCTAAACACGCATTATAAACGACGTTTCACCCAACCTGTTACATGACTGAGGCGTAAATTGGCGATTGTGGGAATTGTTTAAAAACGCAAAATGTATTTAAAAAAAAAAAAAACTTTGCATGGAACAGTCACTTTCGTGCAAGAATTCACTGCGTTCCAGGACTGGATTAAGTTACAGTTGTGCGTTGGCTACTGTTTCGAGCTCTATTTGGACAGGCTATGGCTAATACAGTTTGTTGACACTCCAGTAAAAGCTTATTAAATGCTTGAGCAAAGTTTTTGCTGTCTGAGATTCTTATTTCTGATAGCGTTCAGATGCATGTGCAAATATTTACAGGGGTTTTTGTAATGTATTTATCAGGTGATCCTTCACCAGATTTTGGCATTTTGCAAGAAGGTCATAAATCTGCTCGCGCGTGTTTGAGCGCTGCACATGCTATCTCTGGAGTGAGCAAAGTTGTGTGTTGGGTTACAAACAGTTCATCAAACTAGATCATGCGGTGGACACAGGATATGTATATTTTTTAATTCTAAAACCTGTTATTACTTGACCTAACTTGGACGAGAACGCGCTTAAAACAATTCATGCATTAAAAGCATCTTTTACATTTTCAGCATGTTCAGTAGCGTATTTGTGATTTGAAAAACCTGTTTTCTTGTTGTTCGTATGTTTGATTGAAGCAGGCAATATAGTTTTTTAGTTATTTTCTTAATGGGTTTACTGCTTAGTGCCATGGAAAAATAATTTTTAGAACGCAAGTCTCTTGGTGACATCTTGTGGTCGTACAATTCTAGGAAACATTGTGTTGAGATGATTGAAGGTGGTCCTGATAATTTGGGGGGCACTACTTGAACTGAGGACAAGGGTTAGGAAAAGCATCTGATGTGAAATCTGAAATCGCAGATTTAGTGCGCGATCTTTTCATACATTAAATGTATTTAAAATGGTATTCAGAATTGCTTTTTGAACGTGGGTTTAGATAGTAAAATGAATGTTAACATACGTATAATACTTTCTCGTTTTTTAAATATTTTATCTTTATCCACCTCCTTCCCACCGCGCACTGGCACAGAATGTTGGTTAGTGAGAGAGGACACCGTTACGTGGGTTCACAGTGAAAAGGAACCTCTCTCGATGCTGATACGAAATGTTCAACATGTAAGAAATGTTTACAGTGTAAATATAGCCGCAAACTACTGGCTATTTGTCAAAGCATGTGACGGTAGTTAACAACGAAGGGAAGCAGGTTTTCTGATTTGGTAGGACTGACGGGAGAGTAAAACCCGTAGTACCAATCACTAAAGCTGCATGTTAACGGGATAAAGACACTTAACTCATAATGGCAAACGCTGACTATCATCAGAAGAGAACCACAATCTACTTCAGTAGTTAAGTGCATGTCAAATATGCCTACGTCTGTTTTAACGATGTTAGGTGCGAAAACTGTTACTTCGATCGCTAAGGTACGTCTAAGTAAAATGTATAAGGGATGTATTATTTATACTGTGCATTCGTTTTTGCAAAAAGTGATAAACACCATCGTAACTACATAATTACTTTTATTTATTTATTTTTACTTTTTTTTTTTTACTTTAACTATCATTTGGCGCCCCCTCATGGCAGTGCATGGAATTGTAGCTGTTACTTGATTATTTTTGTGTTAGGTGATTAGTAATAACTTATTTTATTAGCCTGCTTATTACATTTCAGTTTTACTATGGCAAAACCCAAGCTAACAAACACTATGCCCAATTTCGAATGTTTTACTTAATTACATTAAATGCAGTACTTGGGTTTGCACATTAATTTTTACTTTAATTCCATAAGATTTATATTTCCAACGTTAAGCGTTTTTAATTGTTACACTGTACTGTATGTAGTGAACTGTAGTAACTGCGTTGCTTGTAATGCATTAATCCCAGTTGCCTTGTTTGTGGTTATAAAGCTTCACATTCTCTTTGTTGCCACCGTTCGATTCCTCAAAGGGACCGTTTTTATCCTGATTACACTGTTTGTGCAGGTCAGTGGCTCATCAACTCAAACTAGATGTTGTCTCTTTACAGATCTTGACAACATGTCTTGTGCAGCAGACAGCTGCGTTCAGTTCACTCGTCACGCCAGCGACGTCCTGCTTAACCTCAACAGGCTGCGGAGTCGGGACATCCTGACAGACGTCACCATCCTGGTCAACAGGCAGCAGTTCCGCGCTCACAAAACTGTACTCATGGCATGCAGGTGCTCTGGAATATGACTCTCCAGACTTTAAACAAAAATAATATCCCATGTGTTCCATGGAGATACTGATTTATTTAGGAAGTGTATCCTAAAAGCTCGACACGTGTCCTCTCTTTGCAGTGGTCTCTTCTACACGATATTCACCGACTCGCTAAAGTGCAGTCTGAACGCCGTCAGTCTGGACCCCAAGGTGGACCCAGAAGGCTTCGCAATCCTCTTGGAGTTCATGTACACGTCACGCCTGGCGCTAAAGGAGAGCCTCATCATGGTTATCATGCACACGGCGATCTACCTGCAGATGGACCACGTCGTCGACACCTGTCACAGGTTCATCAAATCCAGGTGTGTGTATATTAGAGTAGGTGTGTTGCACAAACACGTGTTCTTTCTTGCTTTCTTTTCTGATTTACTTTTAATGCTTTCCTACAGTGATTCCTCCATCAAACTGCCCAGAGAGGACTTCCTGGTCAGCCCCCTGCTTTTACCTCAAGACGTTCACAGCTTCAGGCCCCATGAGATGTTGGAGAACATCTCAGGACGTTCGGGTCCTTTCCGAGATGGAAGACCTTATGGTTCAAGCATTTTCAATGGAGTTAATGCACCCAGTAGCTCCTACCACCTTTACAGCCAGTTCCCCATGCAGAGTTTCCCTTTTCCTCTCTGCAAGCTGACTGATGCCAAAAGCGCTTTTCCCGATTTCTCCAAAGGAGGCATCATCCAACACAAACAATGCTCGCCAACGGACAGTTCCGCGCTGGCCGACTACGCCCGCAGCGCAGCCGCCGGTCCGCCGGGCGCGTGCCACGTGGGGTCCCACGCCTCGCGGGAGCCGGCGAGGAACGAGGAGCTGAAGAGGGAGAGCCTGGAGGGACTGGTGCAGTCCATGGGAATGAGCTCCAGGAAGCACAGCACGGCCAGCTTGGCCTCTGATCAGCACAGGGAGTCTGGCAAAGAGCAGGGTCCTCTGTCCAACGAGGACCCGAGTCATCAGCACTACTCCATGGGTATGGCCTCCAGCGGGCGTAAGACTCTGATTAGCAGCCCGCAGAGCCCGCTCAAGTCCGACTGCCAGCCCAACTCGCCGACCGAGTCTAGCAGCAGCAAGAACGCTGCGTTGTCGCACGTTTCACAGCCACCCGTGCCGCAGGGCACGCAGGACCCGAAGGCTCGCAACTGGAAAAAATATAAATTCATCGTGCTCAACCAGAGCAGCAAGGAGCAAGAGAACAGCCACGACCTGGAGCTGCGCTCTCCGCAGAGGCTGGGACTGCCTGCTTTCCACCCAGCAACAGAGTCGGATCACCTGGACTCCCAGCCCACCAACTCGAAGATCGGTGACCATGGCGATGACTTCCCCGCACCCCTAGCTAGCCGTCTCAACAACATCATTAACAGGTGAGAGCCTTCATCCATTAAAATAAACTCAACAAAATATGGTGGCCTGCTTTAGGCAGGTAGCTGGATGTAAATTCTTTGTCTTCAATATGACTGGCACAAAGCTCCAGTAGATAAAGACTAACTGGTGAAGTCCATTGTCTAAATATGTACAAGTAGGCATTGCAATCCTTCATATTGGTGTCCTAAGCTGTTTTGTTGAGGCTGATCTGGTGTACCATGTAGTGTAGAGCAGGCTTGCCAGTGTTTAGAAGCCCAGCTCTTCCCCTCCCCTAAATGCAGATTGAATTTTTCTTCATCCATTCCAATCCACTTATGACACAGTGAGGATTTGCCTTCTTAGGCAGAATGTGTGAAATTTATCAAACATCCTAAAAATGACTGCGAGAATGCTGGGGGAGGGGGGCGGCGTCGGTGCAGGTTGTATTTGTTACAATATGGTGGGTTTTTTGGGGGGGTTTTTTTACCTCACTTTTCTCCTTGGCAGAACTCTGGAGGGGTCTCAGAGGAATGGAGACAGTCACTCTACTCTTTATATGAGCCACTTAAAGTGCACCTCCTGTGGTACACAGTCCCCTCAGCACACGGATGTCTGCCCCAACACACCTGGCGCACGGCTGGCTGAGGAGATGTCAGAACTGCACTCCGAATACTCAGACTCCAGCTGTGGTGAGTGTGTGTGTGTACACAAGATGACGTGACTGGTCAAGATAAACGTTACATTGTTACATCGTTACATCCGTTTTTTTCCTTGCAGAAAACGGTACGTACTTCTGTAACGACTGCGACTCCAAGTTTGCAGAGGAGGAGGTTCTGAAGCGCCACATGCTCCAGGTTCACAGCGACAAGCCGTACAAATGTGACAGATGCCAAGCAGCCTTTCGCTACAAAGGGAACCTCGCCAGTCACAAGACCGTGCACACCGGTAAGAACCAACCACAGCACCGACTCGTTCTGCTGCCTCGCGAGTGCCGAGCCTCAGCTGATGTTGCGTTTGGCCGTGTCGCAGGGGAAAAGCCCTACCGGTGTAACATCTGCGGCGCCCAGTTCAACAGGCCGGCCAACCTGAAGACCCACACGCGCATCCACTCTGGAGAGAAGCCATACAAGTGCGAGACGTGTGGTGCTCGTTTCGTTCAGGTACGGCCTCCGTTTCAGCGTGATGAAGGAACCCCTACCCGCACCGGACTGGTTGGCATCACGTGGGTTTTTGTTCAACCCGAGTTTAAGAGTTGGGTGATGCAAAAGTAGATGTTCTATGGATCTCTGTGGGATGCTCCCTTAATCCCTTCTGACTTTAAAACCAAGCGTTTGACGAGCTATCTTAAAACGTTTGAAACTACTACAAATGCTAATAGGCTTACCTTTAAAGTTCTGTAATGCTGTGTTCCCAGGTGGCTCACCTGCGTGCCCATGTCCTGATCCACACGGGGGAAAAGCCATACCCCTGTGAGATCTGCGGGACTCGGTTCCGCCACCTTCAGACACTCAAGAGCCACCTGCGCATACACACAGGAGAAAAACCCTATCATGTGAGTTCAGAGGCAGGAACTACCCTGTGAAAGGTCATTACGTCTTGCATTGCATGTTTTCAGTGTTTTGTAACGATAATTAGCAATTAGAAGTTGGTTTCGTTTTTTGTCTTGCAGTGTGAGAAATGCAACTTGCACTTTCGCCACAAGAGTCAGCTGAGGCTGCATCTCCGACAGAAGCACGGCGCCATTACCAACACCAAGATCCAGTATCGGCTGTCCGCAGCGGACCTTCCGACCGACCTGACCAAGGCCTGCTGAACCAGCCCAGGCTGGTCCTCACCTGAGCCTGACTCGAACAATCAGAAACTGTAGTGCCACACTGTGTCGATCAGATGAAGAGAAGGGAAAAAAAAATCCAGGCATTAAATGCCTTTCTACGGGTTTCCTCTACTTGTGAACATAGAACCACATATGGTCTCTTGTCACTTTATTGTTTATATTTGCATATAAATATACAGTAATGTTCAAAGTGTTTTTAAGCTGTAAGTTACAAAAAAAGCTTTATTTTGTTGAAAAAAAGAGGATGGAATGTAAAACATTTAAATCCAGTTTTTGAGAATACAGTATTTTATATCGACTTCCTTTTCTGAAAGTATTGGGGGAATTTTAATTGAAGGTTATTTTAAGGCAACTGTGTAAAGAGCCGTCCACTGGCGTTTTTATGTGTACAAGTTACACCACATTAGAATGGCCTCTTGAAAAAGGAAATCCTGGATATTTACTACATTTAATATATGAATTGGTTCTATTTCTGTATAAGAATGATGGCTGCTCTCTCCAGTAAAACAAGCATGAGGTGGGTTGCTACTGGTAAAACAATCACTAATTAATTGCATAAACATTGTGATGCATAATTATATCCCCAAGATTGCTCTCTGCTGGCAGAACCAATCTTTAAATGTTAAAATATGCATTTAAAATAATTAAAAAAAATTTTTAAAAAACCCAAAAAAAACCCAAACAAACAAAAAAACCCCAACAGGTACTGCTATGGTACGACCAATAAGAGATTTTGCTTCAGTTGTATTTGTATAGAAATGTGACTGTTTTTATTTCTATTGGCAAGTGAAGGTTTACAGTTTTGTCATTGTACTAGAAGCTACAGTAAAAGGTTCTAATGCCCTTTCCTCCCTTTGTCTGTATATACACTGTGTATTCAAGGTGCCTTTCTCTATGGCGATTGAAGTCCTTTCCATTCAGCCTGGCTCTAATAAGGTACAATAGATGGTCAAAATGTCACCTCTTTCCCCTGTGCGCCTTTTCTACATGCTTTCCACTGACTTTCAAACAACTAAAATGCAAATTCATTTATTGCTTGAGCTATACATCTTCAGGACTTGTTTTGAGATTGGGCTTTTTTTTTTTTAAAAAATGCATTAAGCTAAATGTATTATATAGGTGTATGAATGTAAAATAAAAGTATTGAATTTATGTACAATTGTGGAGCAAAGCCTTGTTGTTTCAGACAGGGACTTAATGGCGCTGAGGACTGGATTTCTCTAAAATGACGTCTTGCTCTCTGAAGACCTGTGGTTTTTGAAGTCGGTAGTTTCACAGAGACACGCGAGTGCAGGGGAACTTTATGTTTGAACTTACACACTTTCACATTAAGCTTTTAGGAACGAATCCTTCACTCTTCAGTTACTTTATTTAGAATATTAGCACAGAAAAAGTTTGACCAAGTCCCCGATGGTTCACACTTCAGTTGCATGCAGATGCATGACCTGCCAGTTCCGGCTCCGAGACCCAAAGGTTGCAGGACTGTGTAACCTCACTCCACGCAAGAACACTTGATGCAACTCTGAAGTCAAGTTTTACCCGTAGGACCAGGGAACACAGAGGCCTGCAGTGGTGCAAAATCTCCAGGACAGGAGGTGGAGGAACCAAGAGAGAGGCTAAGGGGAGTGGAAGTGCCATGTTCATGATGCACAATAGTGGAGTTGTTAGAGAGTAGCAGCACGAGGAAGTTCACCAGTACACTATGCAGTAGTGAAAAACCTGCAGTAGACGCTCCACCCTTTCATTTCCCCTTTTACACAAAACACAGCAACAATAAGACAAAGGTTTTCTTCAGCAGAAATAAATAAAGCTTTCAGTCACAACCGTTTGCTACAGTGCATCTACACCTATGGCAACCTCGGTGGAAATGACCCTTTCATGGTTGGGGACAAACATAGTTGGACAACGACAAAGCACAGACTCTTCTGAAGACTCCAGTACAATGCATTATGGATCCGCGACACACGGTGTTTGCGGCTGCACAGTACACAAATGTACAAGAAAGCTTATCCACACACGACAAAGCCGCGCACTTCAGCGGTAAAAGGTGCTGCATTAGCGGGGGCGCAATCTTATTAATAAAGTAAGTCAACCCTTCACCTAAAGCTAACCATTGTGCTAGTACGAAGGGTTTTATTTCCACGAGCTTTGCCAGCACTTTCCAAACATTGTGCTCAGTTTAGGGACTGGAAAAATCGTGAGAAACCTGCAAAGAAAACTTTACTTTGATAGAATTGTCCTAATAATAATACAAAATGTCTAGGTCGATTATCAATTTATTCAATCACATAATAAAAACAGGAAATACCAGCATTCTGGGCAAGTTCAGCAAACATTAAAGTTTCATAGACATTCCAGTTCAAAAATCATACAAAAGTGTATCATTGGGGTCTTCAGGACCAAGCCTAATATGGTTCTCTTTCTTTGTTGAAATCTAAAAGATATACAATTTACCACATAAAATTGTTAAACAATGGGCACTTCTCACGAAACCCACACCAAAGAAGAAGCAGTCATTTTCTGTACCTCTTCGTCCGACAGTTCACAAACTGACGAGTTCAGCTTTGAATGGTCGCCAACGTGTTTCTCCATCTAGGAAGCGAACAGAGTTCAAATCGTACGATGAGAGTCGCCAACATCAACAGTAAACAACTCGTGTACGAGGTCCCTTTCCGCTCAGCCCACCTTGTTCTCCGACACGTTGTTTCGAGGCCGCCGACTGCTCACCTCTACACCAACGCTCTTGTCCATTAATCTTGTCCAACCTTACCTGTCCTACAACTAAAGTCAGTCCCAAGATTATCACAGACAATGCGTGTGAACCCCTTTTGTGCATCACTGATAACCTCCATACCATCATAAATCTATCGTCGGTCTAAAGTTCATAGATTCGGTGAGGTGTATCTCACCTGTAATACGCCACGCAGTTGTACTTTCCCAGAGAAAACATAAACCGAAGTTGCGTTAGAATTTGATTCAGTCTATATATGACAGACCCAGGGTGGGATGTGACAGCCTTAAACAGGACCAAAGCGCGTTCAGTAAAAGCTACACGACTCGTTTACTTGCTTAAATAGCATACACAGTAGTATATCGTATTGGTAAAAATCAGATCACATTTCGGTCAGGACAGGATTTCCGGGGAGTGAAAAGCACTTGAGGATGTCTAGTTAAACTAAACTGCTGCGCTCCTCGCCATCACCTTTATGTGCAACATATCCGGCAAGCGACACGACAGAGGTCAGTCTGAAAATCAGAAAATACCACGCTCCGTAACATACTTGGACAATATATTTTAAGATAACCAAGTTCCTAAATATATATATGTTAGGGTTATATATATATAAATATAAAAGAGATAAAGAAACAGGGCATTTGCTGTCTGAAACGTTTCTTTAGAAACCTTGTGTACTTCACTATGTTTTTAAATATACGTACCGTCCTACTACAGTACACTGCAGTTAATAAATTGCATGATGCTAAAATTTTTTACAAACCACACAGTTCATGCAGTAAGGAATATGGTAATGTAGTAATAATGTTACAACTTGTTAGAAGCACCAAGGTGCACCATATCTTCTCCCCAATCATCTAATAAACATCCCACCAGAAACCTATAAAAGAAACCCAATTATAAAAAGGTTTATAATAAGGTGAGCTATTGACTTGCTCAGTGTAATCTTTTTACCGCTTCCGAAACATATTAGCCGAGACACATTCTGTGAGGACATAAAAATGCATGCAACAAAAATTCACACAGAACTGGATAGTCTCTAACCATGAACCCTGCTTTAATCCAGCTAGTTCTTTCTGGAATCAGTCATCTGAAAAATGTCCTCGTTCTTAAGGAGTTTCTCAAGCCAGTCTTTACAGGCACTACATGGTCCCAAGTTTTGCTCATTATTTGCCAGTACAAACACAAGGTATTTAGTGTTCTGTAGTTACTCATTCTGGTGTGTTGTGAACAAGGAGAGAACAAATATGTAATCAGTCAGGTGCATCCTGTGGTAGGGACAGACATGGTTGAAGATCTCAAGCAGGGCCACAAAAATGAACAGTCATGATGGATGAGTAGCAAGGTTAAAGTCTTAGACCAATTATAACTAGAAACTCAAACAAAGACACAGCTGTTCAATATGGCATCAGTTAAAGAATTTTTTTTTTTGTCAACAAAATACAAGTGTGACATTTTCAGTCTGGATTTACACTGATTCAAAACAAACAAAAACAACCTAAAACACTCCTTGTTGTAAGAGTAAAATACGCTGGTCTACAATGATATTCTCAGAATTTAAACAAACATCTCCAGTGAGACCATGAAAAAGATTATGCCTTTGATATTCCAGGGCCCAGTATTACAAAATACTGCAAACAAGAAACTGTAGTAACCCTATGGCAAAAGAAAAGAGTGAAAACCCCTATATAGTGAAGCTTCCTTGTCTGGTTTAACCATACATCACTCATATGTCAAAACAAATCCCATACATGGGGTCACAAATACTACACAAGGTTTAAGCCCAAAACAAAAACAGCAAGTCACCAATTTTACCCCCCCCCCCCCACCACTTTAAGTCCATGAACACACAACATAAACATGACGAATCACTGTTTCTGCTGCATTGCCTCTTTCCGTGCAGCGTCCTGCAGGAGCTGGGTGTCTACCTCATCCGCTGGGAGCTGAACGTATCGCACCACCGAACCACGGATGAAGCAGTTTTTCACCGACAACTGAAAACAAGGACAAGATTAAAATATGGGACTACAGATATAAAAACGAATAGTGCAGATTCTGCATTTGCTTACCAAATGACAGAGGAGGTAGAATAGGAAAATACACATGGTAAGTTCCAAACAGTTTGGACCATGTGTCCTAACTAGGCTACGTTTACACATCATGGAAAGTAGTGGCAACATTTGCTTGCCATAATGACATTTGGAGCTTTTCAACCAAACATGTTCTGAATTATTTAAAATGTTACTTACCATATGCGGGTATTTCTCAGGGTCAGTGACACTGATATCTGTTAGTTTGATGTTCAGATACTGTGAGGAGAAAATAGAACACAAAGAGAATTAGTTCCTCAGAGATGCCTACAGAAACCAAATATTCTATACAAACAATATAGAGACAAACCTGATCTACTGAGTGCAGGGTACCGCATATGCTGGAGTTTTGGGAGGAAAAAGAGAGGGCAAATTCACACAAAAAATGTCTACATTCAATATGTTAAATTCACACTGGGGGAAAGGGAGCACTTGTTTGTAATTACAAATAAATTGTTAAAAATCCAGACGAAGATCATCAATGGGTTATAATAAAGATGGCTAACCTCAAGTCATTCTTTAATTCCACCACCACGTCTTTGCCCACCAAGGACTTAAAAAACGAGTAGAAGAGCTGCAAAACAATTGCAGTATTAAGAGCTAAGAAACAGACAAGTATTCAGAACAGCCAGTGGTTTTATCCCATAGTGGTTTTATTAAAATATCTAAAGTCTATTGACGTTGGGGGCTCATATGTTTAAACCTACGGGTTAGCGAGCTGGGTAACTAACTAGTTTACGTTAGCCTTCCCCTCTGTTGCCTTAACTAGAGAAACCCTTTAAACACAATTAGTGCAAATACGAAATCAACATGAAGTGTGAGAAAACAGTTATTGATGATGAAAACGCACGAACAGATGGAGCTAATAAGTGAAGAAGTGTTTCTTAATCTCAACGAGACATTTCCTGCTCGTTTATGGCGAGGCTAAAAGGCTAGTCGGATAGCCAACTTGTTAGCTAAATCTTTGGTCTGCTGCTACTACAGCTGGTACAAACATTTGTGAATCATACATTCATCATTAAAGACGGTACAATTTCAGTGTAAATTTGCACAATATGGTCGGAATAAACACAAGACAATAAAAAAAGAAACTCACCATTTTCACGCGCTGTTCCTACCGAACATAACTTACGTCATCAAACAGCTGCCAACCATGATGAAGCTATTAACCTATTGGTCCATAAAGGAGAGGCCCCGTTTTATTTTTATAAACCATTGGTTGATGTTAGAATCGTCATAAAAAGGAGACAATCTGTTAGTTTATTTCATGTGTATGTATGAAAAAACAAAACCATCACATTTGTACGTATCAAATATAACTGTAAACAACAAACATTTATTTGAAAATAAAGTTCAAACATTTAGTACACGTAATATCTTACCTTTCGTATGAGGAATTCTGCCGCGTTATATTACTAGCTGTGTGCCTCCAGAAGTTAATATTCCATCACTAGCTAAAATAAACTAGTTTTTTACGGGGTCCGCATCCCAGTAAGACTTTATAACTCTTCGTGACTTTATACCATCATATTTCAGTAGAACAATGGTTCCTGTAGAACGGAGACGCCAACAGTCACCAGTAGATGGTGTTATTTACCAAGCAATTTTACACCCATCTTACACGCTAGCACAAAAAACAGATTAATATGTATAAGTCCTCAATAATTAATAGTAATTAATTGCATCGGGGTAACTGCACTAATGTTAATTTTTTTTGTTGTTCTTTTGGTTACAGCAAAACGCTTTTACATCTTGCAACTAACATCTTGCATCTTATAACCCCAGTTGAACTTTATCTGGATATTTCAGTTTTGAGAGCAAGATGTCCTCTGTCTACAAGGAATCCATTGAAAAGCTGCATGTATTTCTGAGACTTTTTCATATTATGAACATCCAGCACATGAGCATCTGACACTGAATGGCTACTGTATCATCAGGTGACCTGGTCACACAGGAAAAGTTCAACAATGTTAACAGATTACCAAGAGTTTGAAAAATGTAAACATTAAACGCAACATCGTTGCAGTTTTAAGAAGGGTTTTAAGAAGTGGACCATGCTCAGAAAATTTCACAGTTTTAATGCTTAATAGTTTTGGATTATGACTGTTGTAAAGAAAATGTAAGGAAAAACAGGATATTTCCAATATTTGCATATTCCATCACCTATATTAGCATATCTTACACACACACACACTTTAGAAGTTTCTGTAATATTTATTAGGTAAGGACTGAACAAAGAAACTATGCACTTTTGTGCACTGATGTCATCACACACACTGTCATGCAAAATTGCAGCAGTGTAATTGCTGTGTTGCTCAAATAATGAATCGAATGTATGGATCTAGTCAACAATCTAGGAGGCTTTTCTCTTTCATTTATTTAATCCTTTTTAAAGTTAATGAACAAAAATAGCCTGTGCGTAGTTTTCTTTATGCTTCTGATATGTCAGATATGACCATTGTCCATTTGACTTGTGACTGAATGATGAGTGCTGTTCTGCACAACTGAAAATGTATTTCACGCTTTAAAATTAAAATCAAGTTCTTTACATCAGGCTTTAGCTGAACATGAGAAGAACATGATAAATGTAAACAGTGTGGACAAAGACCTGTTTTGGATGAGTTTTAATGTAAGGTTGACATGCATAAGAGGGAACTGATGATTAGTCCCTCACAGCTGGTCAGATAGAGATATTTTACATAACAGGTATAAATGATGTGATGCTGAAAAGGTATTGTTGATATTATTATTGTAATATTTTTGTTGTTGTTGTTGTTGTTGAGTTGTGTTTTGCAGATGTCTCCCATGTGCTACCATCGGTACAGCTTCAGTGAGACCTCAGCATCTGTGCTACATTATACAAGTGGTACATCAGAAAACAAGCCTGATCCGAACTGATGGTGCATCATTACTCAACTCTTTCATGTCCAGTAAATGCTGACCAGACAGCAAAATTAAACCATCAATAATCAATAAAAATATCCAGATTCACACTTATGCTGCTCAAGGTGTAAGACTTGGGTCTTTAAAAAAAAATCACTGCAACGTCATCGTACACAAATACTAAGAAAGAAAAGCTAATAAATCATGTGCACTGTACATTCATGATACATTCAATTTAACAAGACAGGAGAAAAGAAAGAGTGTGAAGATGACTATAGTTGTACACTGGCTCCTTTAACAAATACCAGTAAAGCTCAGGGCTTTCAATGAGCTTCTCTGGAGTTCACAAGTGTTTTGTTGGTTATCAGAATCGTTACCCAGCATCCAGCAGTACATGAACAATGAGACATTTAGAAGGGCTGAAAAGCACCACTCATTTCAAATGCCGACCTGTCTTTGGAAGCTGTGTTGTCTCATGTGACACTGGGAACAGAGAGAATTATTTTACTTATTAGAGTCTATTGCAAATAATGTTTAAGTAAAATAATTGTGTTACTGCCTCCTAGTGATCAAAGTGGTTTGCCTTAACAATAAACAAGCATCGACTTTGTATGTTTCTAATAAGTCATAATTCATTCTTATACGCCGGTGTAGAGAAAAAATATTTTGCACTTTTATCTTACCATCCTTGGGCAACACTGGTCTTGTAGGTAGCTTTATCTTGCATGGTAACTCGGAGCTGTCTCTGTAATCTCTGGGCTTTAGGAGGGGCTCCTGGGATTGACCAGGGCGAGATTTCATTGGCAGTGGTGGCTTTCCAGCCATCATCATACCCCCATCAGAGCGAGAGGGCACCACCGGCTTTTTGGAGTAGGATGGGGGCTGTAGACTGGCCCCGCTGTTACCACTTCCACCACCAGGAGCTGGGGATGGATTAATTGGTTTGGTATCCGATGAGCAAGTGTAGGAGCGGTTACGTGGAGTTGGGATTGGTGGAGGACGGGACGATTCAGGATCTGAAGATTTGGGGAACGGGAAAGATTCTGGGAGAGACGACTGGTCTTTCCACAGGGTGTCTTGATCCTTGGCACCTCGTGTCATTGAACCATAGAGAGGGTTGTCAAACATCTCTGCTGGCTGCCCATCCTCAGATCTTAAAATTCAGCAATTCAATTCACTTCACATCGCTTCAATTCATTTAAAAATTCATGAACTTCAAACATAATTTTAGAGAGATAACACCTCTGTAAAGCCTTGGTAAAATAATACAGAGGATTTACAGAGGATTTAAGGCATGTCTGATGGATTTATTTAGGGGAAATGTTTCTCTTTTGTATGAAACATAAATACAACAGCTAACCATATGGCTTGATGAACTCACACAGGACTGGAGGCCTTTCCGGTGGGGCTTGGTACGGACTGCTCATATCCAGTCTTTTTTGGGGAGATGTTGCCAGGAGCCATATCTTTTGCTCCATGCCCAGAGGAAGCCCCTGCTCGAGGCATGTTGTAGCTCCAGCCCTTCTCTGACTGACTGCAGCCCCTGTAGCCCACACTCATATAGTTAGGGTTGCTAATATCAGTCGGTAGGACCAGAGATGACCTGTAGGTTTATTAAGAATTGTTTTTGTTTGTTTGAATATCAACAAGTTATTAGAATGAATTTCCCTTGGATTTGTGAAAGTCATACAAGTCATATACTGGAATTTAGTCCGTCTCCATTACTAGACATCTTAACAGGCAGGTGTTATTTAAAATAAACACTGCATGAAATGAGATTCACAGATAAGAAAAGAAATCTCACTTGGTCATGTGATCTCCTGATTTGCCTTTGCTTGCCCCCGAGTCATCACCAATCTTAATGAAATCTGCAACAAGGAAAACACATAATCTGACATGGATTTGTTCACTTAATGAATAATTAGATGAACGTTAAACTACTGGTTTCTAAATCAACAATCACGTGTCCTGACATCCAGACTAGTGGAGGCAGTGGCGCTAGTGGTACAGGCGAGTCTCGCTCACCATAAAGCTTCTCTGTTTGTTTTCCCTCTGAGGTGCGCAGCAGGATGCCTCCTGTCAGGGTGCCTGTGTGCTCGCCGTGGTGTGTGAGCACTTCACTGAACTCCGTGTAGTCCCTCTCTGCGGCACGTAGTGCCACGCATGTCTCACCTGCCGACAGGTCAGACGGGGGGAGACAGGAGAACGCTTTGAGCCATGACATTCGGGCGGGTGGTTTTTTTGTTTTTTGTTTTTTTACAGGCACCCTTCAGAGGAAGAAGCTGAGAGTGAGAGCAGGTGTAAAAGCCAGCTTTTCTCCTCACTTGTTTAAAGGACTCATGTAGACATACCCAGAAAACCAAGACAATTGTCTGCTCATATTTCAAACACACCTACCATATGATTCATCGCTATCTGTAGACTTTATACTTATGAGGATGTGCTGATCCAGTAAATATTCTGGGTCCGCAATGATGGGTGTTAGCTGTAAAGTGGTTGAAAACAGCTTATTCACTGTGCTGCTGCATTTGGTGACTTTTAAACCACATTCTGTCAACTGAAATAATCACAGCAATATGCAGCAAATTACCTCTACTTGAGTTCCAAATCGAACCTTTATGAAACCTTCTGTGTTCTCTTGATTCTCTCCATCAGGTCCTTTAACAAATTCTACAGAATTTAATAAGATTTTACGCACGCACACGCACACACACACACACACACACACACACACACACACACACACGTCAGCAGAAGAGACATGTACACTTATTTAAGCTGATAGTTCAATAACAAGAAAACGTGATGTTTGTTTCACAAAGCTGAAGCAGAACCCTCCATACTTTCTAGGCAGCTTGAGTGGTACTCGATGTAGAACTTGGTCTTGGACTTCGTCATCAGAGTAGCAATGCAATTCATAAATTTGATTGCACCCTCAGACACCTTTGTGGGATCTGAAGAAAAGACACAGTTCATCATCAAGTTCATTCTATGATCCAGTATGGTGGCAGAAATAACAAGGTTAAAGTCAGACCACAATGCTGTACAGACAGTATCGTGTCTGTATACTTTTAGCAAGTTGCAGACTGAGAGACGATCGACTCTGTATCGTCTGACAACGCTGGACTTGTATAAACTGTGCTACTTTAAAAGAGTCAGTATTTATAAATGACCCATAACTACAGTACCATATTCTATATTTGATAGAAAAACCGTACCATTCTTCGAAACAAACTGTGAAGTCACGCCAACATCAAATGTGGCAAATACTGGGGAGTGATCACTTGTCATAATGTCACTGGTGCATCCTGAAAAGGCCATGAAAGAATGCAAGCTGAATACCAGCAGAATGTCTGAATGGTTGAAATATGAAACACTGCATCGTTTCTCACATTACAACATGCTTAAAGTTTCAGATCCCTCAACCAACCGTATGAGTGGCAAGCCACATGCACCATGGGGTAAGACTTGCGGAGTACCCGATCGCACCACGAGGGCAGATTATATTTGGTCTGTTAATGAGACACAGAGAGGAAGGAGTGAGAACGAGCATCTCTGTTATTTTAGACATGCAGATAAAACTTGTGCCACAGTATCTTCCACTTAACTAGTCTTGGAAGCAGACAGTGAACTGGCTATCAGTAGCAAAGTCAAAGCAACTGGACTTTCTATGGAAAAGAAAGCAGAGCTGAGGAAAATCCCTTAACTGTGTGAGACAGTGTCTGTCACTCTGATGTTTGATCGGACAATTCAACACTTAGAGAAGTGTTTCCTTTCTCAGACATACTGACGGTTCTACACAACTGAAAATGTGTGCAGATGCGTTTGTTTCTAAATAAGCCTGTCTAAAAGAGTCACAAAATTCAAAAGATTCATTTTGCTGGAACATATTAGGCCCATTGCATTTCGAACCAGTGTTTACAAGAAGAGAATCTATAGTTTGTATGTTTCACCTCCATCTGGAAAAAGACAAGAGAAGAGAGAGTGTAATGTACCCCTGTAGCCTTGGCTTTGGTGTAGATGTATTTATCACGCGTGTCCCTCTCAAAGCGATACGTTGGTGGGAAGGTGATCTCTTCTTCTTCTGTAAAGCAAAATGGCTGGAGGTTAGACATGTTTGCCCATGGAAATGGATCCAAAATGGCTGGAGGTTAGACATGTTTGCCCATGGAAATGAATCCAAAATGGCTGGAGGTTAGACATGTTTGCCCATGGAAATGGATCCAAAATGATGTTCATAACTACTGTCCAGAGATTAAATATTCAATACTCAAGAGCCATGTGTTGACACACAAGTGCAATGTGCAAAACACGAACACTGGAGAACATGGTGACATTGATTTATATGGTTTCTTTCTTTGGTTTTAATTGAAGAGTGAACTTTACACTACTTAAACTAAGAAACACAAATAGATCAGGGTGTATCACTTCAATAATAAAGCAATCGCTGGCATTAGAAACCCAAACTTCCTGCAGTGTGCATCACAGAGTGAGTTTGAGCAAGAACTGCACGTCGATCATGTGACTAGAGGTGGTACAGTCTCAGGAAGGCTGGAGTCTCACCATAGTTCAAGAACACGTTCTTTTCAGCCCTCTCCATGTTCAGTTGGTCACGGCTCAACAGTTCCTGATAATGCTGCTGTTTGATCTTCATCACAATGTTCTCTGCTTCCTGGAAAAAGCAAACAACAATGCAAAAACACCACGTCTCTTCCTGTCTGGTGATGTCAGCAGCTGCTGTGTGTAATAGCTTCTCGATGAATTGGGGAACTGCTCAGAGTTTAACGCACCAGTCACCAGTGTGTTCCCTCAACCACAACAGCTTCTGGCTAATAACAGTACTCAAAGGAGAATGAATAATACAGCTCATCAGACAAATGTCATTTCATTCAAAATCTTCCTAAAAAGCTCTGCGTTTACTTGTGTTTTAACATTTTATTTGTATTTTATTATAACCAGTTAAACTTTCCTGGTAAACTTCCTTTAAGAAACAGTCCAGCTATCAAAGTGTGTGTTTACCGCTGGTGGATGATCAAGTCGGTAATTCAGATCTCCAAGCCAGAAGAGGTGTGTGAAGCGACATGTAATGTCGAAAGGATTAAGTTTCTTGTCTCCAAGGTTCAGAAAACGCAGGATACTGACATAGTTCTGATTCCGCCTAGCAAGAGCACAGATGTCATTTCATCACTGGGAATAAATGGAAGGTGACCTTTCTGCCCAGTTTTGTTTGTTTGTTTGTTTGTTTGTTCTGAGTGTACCTGATCTTCTTTTCACTCCCTGAAGTCAAGTGGCTGTTGACAAAACCAAACGAAGTACCGTTGAACATAAACGACACTGCCACTGCTCCTTTGTTTCCTGAACAAAACAACAAACATTACAAACACAGATCCAGCTTCCTGTCCTTCACATTCATCCTTCATTATTAGTTATGTTTGGGTTAGACATCGAAAGATCATGGGCATTCACTGACCAAGAGCGTTAGCTATTCCAGTCTTCACACTGTCACAGAAGATATGGGAGATGCGATTCTCATGTTCTGGTTTGGCCAGAACAACAATTCTTATATTCCACAGCGTCTGAGTGGCTACCTGTGAAAAACAAACACCAATCAAATACCAATCAAAACAGGACTGTAGTTCATTTAATGTAACTAGTCTATTGCTTCTCTTTTCACACGTTTCACACACACATAGGACAACAGAAGAGACATAGACAGCACACCAACCCTGACACATTTACTTCTGCAAGCACTTTCTGTAGAAAGTGTCCGCATGAGCATTAGCATGTCACACACCTGTTTAAAGCTAATGTTGGTGATATCTCTGAGGGTTGCCTTCACTGTGTCTATCCACTCCTTTTCCCCCAGTGGGTCCTCCTGAGTCCCAACGACATAAATATCATGGGGGATCTTGCTGGCTGTGTCATCAGGTGTCTTCCCCAGACCTTTAGACTGAAACCAGGATGTAATGCTCTGTGGGGGATTGGCATTTCCTGTAAGCAATTTAACAGTTCAGTTTAATATATCGGTCCAACTGAAGTTTTCATCTAATAAAGGAAATGGTTAAAGATTGAAAGGCTGATTTGAGAGAATTGATCAGTAAATGATTGTTTTCAGATTAACAGGAAAATCGGAAAAAAGGATCTTAATATCTCTGGTGTTTATGTTTGACAGAAAGATAGAGAGACTTTTAATCAAGACTTATTTGATTAAGTAAGACTTATTTCATGCCTCTCTCAGATTTCTTGAGTTTGATCTGTAATATGGAATGTTATTTTATGAGAGATCAATAGTTTTAACAAAGATCTTAACAAAATGTTACACCGTTCAGAGACTTCAAGAAGCCAAATATGTGGTAGATAAAAATAAAAAAATCTCATGGTCTTTTATTCTCACAAGTTAGCTAGAGAGCATCTAAATGAGACCTATATAAACATTCAAATACATTAGAACCCCTAATCACCAACACACAAAACTAAAGTCCATGTTCTTAAATGTTTCTCAAACTTGCCACTATCCATCTGCCAATCACAGAGCACTGATTACTCACATGTCAACCACAACTCTCAGCCAAGCCCCTGCTCTCAGTCACCTGTATATTAGATCATCTCCTGCACCTGTTTCTTGTTGATCAGTGAGCTGTTGTCCACAGGTGCTTCACACTGGACCCCACTGCTAGCCTAAAGCCCGATTAACCCCCCATGTCTTTGCTCCTTCTTTCAAAACAATTTTTTTAGTCTGTTTTGAATAAACATTTTGTGTTTGTATGTTGCTCCTGCTTCCAATAATGTCATAAAATGTAATTCTCAGTTTTGATTCTCTTTATCTCGAAAATGCTGTGCATCATTGTGTAATATTTCTCCTAAGAAACTACTACGGTGAAACATTGGTGACAAAATTGATATTTAATGAGATATGAAACTAACCGTTACATATCTCTGATTAATCCGAGCAATAAAATGTTGCAGTTGGTGTAGAAGCTCTGAAGACTGAGGTAATGTCAGGCTTACCCATGTTCCATGTGCCTATGAAGATGCTGATCATATCTGGTTCAGGTTTGCCTGAGTGTTTGTTTTTCATCTGCTGAAGTAATTGACAGAACCCTTCTCTCTTCTGGAAATACAGAAACACCATATTCACACACACACACACACACACACACGCACACACATGCGCACGAACGCACACACGCACACACACACACACACACACACACACATACATGCACACACAAAAACATATTCATTTAGATCCATTATATAATCAAAGTTTCTGCACACATTGAGTCGTATCTTAAAGATACAGAATCTTCTCTAAGTTGCATAATTGGCCTTTTTTGCCCCAAACCCAACACTCTGTAACCCACTTACACACACTGTGTGTGTCTAACGTTCCCAAAAAGTAAAGAAATTAAACACATACACACTCCAACAATAAGAGTATTGAATTTAACTAATATTTTGTGATGCATGATTTGCATTCCCTAAAGCAATAGGTCAAAAACACCATGTGACTCCAGCTCTCCAGACACATGGGCCGTAATGTGTTCATCACAGTTAAACATTGCTTAAGAAGCAAAGTATTCTCAGTGAAACTTACCTTTGTATCATTAAAGACAAACTCTTGCCGCTTGGTCTTCTCCTTCTCTGTTTCCACAACGACTACTAGTTTGGTGTGCATTTTCTGGGACTTCACTAACTGCAGGACTATATGTTGACAAGCATGTTTCTCAATAGTCATTAGTATCAGTCAATAGGGATAGAAAAGGCTAAAATGCTTTCATATGCTTTATTTTTTTGACAACTACATGGAGACATACTTTTATTGTGCACAAAGTATTTATCCTCAGGCCCATCTTTGGACTTCTTGAAGTAAACCTTTCCACTTTCTACATCCACCTTTAGGAGCATTTTGGTTGAAATACCGAGAGACTCAGATTTGACCTGTTTACATCAGACAGGAAACATAATTTGCATTATTAACACTTTAAGATTGATCCAGGTTGTGGTTTATCTTCAGCCAGCCTGATGTAACCTGACAACATCTTTCACATACTGGGCAAACATGACTCATACCTGAACTACCTGTGACTTTGGAAAGCCAACTAGTACAAGTGGAACATATTCACTGGTTCACTACAGTAAGACACTGAGAGAAACACTTTCCCAACACTTTCAGTTTCTATGTACATATACGAATTAACATTAGCATTAACAGAAGCATTAACAATCACAATAATTACATTTCTTATAACGTACATTGCGCCGATTATATTAAAATGCATTTTGTAACTGTTATTGTAATTCAAACATACTATAAAACTATATACAGATAAATATCTAGTAATTACAAAAATGAATAACATTGAACCCCAGAGGGTTATGTTTTTTTCCATAAATATTTCTTACTTCAAAGGTAACAGGTGGTATAAGTGACTTCCTATGACGTCCATCATACCCTGCTGATTCAAACACTGTGTTCTTGGTCTGTGAATAGTAAACATGTTACATTTAGTGGTCGTGAATAAGCCCTTACGAAATAATGTTAACTTTGAATTACATTACAGACATGTTCCAGAGAAACAAAATGTTTTAAACAGGTTCTGCATCAGCAGTGCAAGCAAACTCCTTCACAACAACTTAGTGACTCAAATAGATATGAAAGAGGCGGAGCCACGTTACCTTTTCCTCTATTAAACTTATAAGCTTAGTTAGTTGCTCAAGTCTAAAATACACAGACTGGCTGCCGTCAGCAGAAACCTGGAACGAAAGTAAAACTGTGAGACAAAAATCTGAAAATCTGAAAAACATATTTTGTTCCTTTTTTTTCTATGCAGTGTAGTAATCGAAAAAGTCCACACTTGAACACATAACAGGAAGAGTTTGTGACCTGCTCTTTGGCCTGCGCTCTAAGCCTGCCTGCTCCAGGAGACAGAGGCTGTTCCACAACTTTCTGCAAAGCTTCCAGCGTCGGAATTGTGCGTGAAATCTCACTATCGGCAAAACAAGCACACGAGACTGCAAATTGATATGAGCTAAAGTCACCTGTGGGTGGGAATTCACAGTTTCCCATATATAAATTACAAATGATGTTGTATGTCTTAAATTGGATGCTGATTGATTGCAGTGAGGTCAGTCTAAGGTGAGTTTTTACCTGTTGAGACTCTTGCAGATGGTCTTAAGAAGTTTCTTCAGGTTGGGGAGGGTAGGGTTCCCGTTGTGTACGTGCTCAGCATCCAGAGCGATGGCAGAGCAGAAATAGTCCTGAATTGCCTTTTGATGTTCTTCAGAGATGCTGTACATCAGACAGCTCTGTCAGCTTATACCGACTGACACAGCGCAAACTACACTGCACCAACTACAGATAATTTGTTTTTTTTATACGTTAATTCAGATCAAATGTTATTTCTAAACATATTGCCAGTAATTAAGAGTTAAAGAGCCTTGAGACAATCATTGGTCCTTGAAGGCCAGTTCCTGCAGATCCACTCTGTATTTATCTAATGTGATGATGCAACCATCAGTGAATTGAGCTATTTGTTCAATGATTATAAAATGGTTTGTATTCACTGGCCAGGCCTGAGTATCAAGGGTCTGAACAACTGCCTATTCCTGCCATAGGTGTACATTTATAGTGTGAGTGTTCAGTACTGGGACATGTTATAGTGTTAGTGTTCAGTACCGGGACATGTTATAGTGTTAGTGTTCAGTACTGGGACATGTTATAGTGTGAGTGTTCAGTACTGGGACATGTCGACTTGCTGAAACCGTTGGAGGAAAGTGTCCATGATAGATGTGTGGCACGACTCCATTGTCCTGGGGGAGTCGGCGGGGGAATCCCGGCTCTCACTCGCCGGAATGTTCCTGGGTGGAAGCTGAGGAGGTAAAGAGGTGCTTGGATCTGTGGGAACACAGATGAACAGATGAATGGCATGAAACCATGAAACCAGTATAACATCAAGTACAAATGTGTTAATGCCCATCAGGTTACTTTCTTACCCCAACCCCAACCCCCCCCCCCTCACCCCCCTTCACACACACACACCACCTTATGCAAAAGAATCATTGGGTGTGTCCTACCTGACTCCTCCTCCACCTCCTCCTCCTTCTGTACAGGATACTGCAGGTGGGTGACTAACCCCATGTTCTCCATATAGTAGGCCTCCACTAAGTCTGAGAGCGAAGAGAAGAACCGAATGGGAACTCCCTCAGATGCCTGCAAGCGCAGGAGAAGGACAGTGCTTAACGCATACCCTCACATACACACACACATTAACAAATGAAACAAAACACTGCCTGATCCACTGCTCAGGGAAACGGTTGAGGTGGACCCAGGTTAGTGAATGAGTGACACAGGAAATGAAACAAATAACAAGAAGAGCCTCAATCTGAAACCTTCAGAGTAGGTCTTAAAAATATCTAGATCATAAAGATCTAGAATCATAAGCTATGGTTTTGTGGCGGATGTTATCCTTGGTATTTACGTAGATTGTCAGGACTGTCAGCATTTTTGAAACCTTTAACCAAGTATTTTATGTTGGGGTTGCATCTGTTCTAGAGACTCTGGGTGCAGCACAGCTGTTGGGGGAGGCTATTCTACATCCATGGCCTCGTGTGTTCAAATCGCCTGCCTCCTACGCATTTTTCACACATGTCAGCAAACCGCATCAGGCAGGCACAAGCTGCTTTTTTATCAAGCCTAATCAGAGATGAAAACTTGCATTTCAGAAACGTTCCACCAGAGACCCAGCACAAGAGGAACGCTGTGTTTGAGCTGCCGCCCACACTGGAGGATTATTTCAAACTGCAGCACTCCCGAGTGACACCAAAAGAGGAAGAATGCGATGCCGAGAGACACAGGGGGACGTTCTAGACTTTTACACTGAACAGGTCTGCAGCTGAGAGCAATCACGCCTTTTGTGAGGCTGAATGGTGTGTGCTGGCAGGTTCAGCCGATGCTAAGTGCTTTTCCCTTGGTTCTCTGTTCTTCTTTGCAGGGTGCTGCAGCCTGTTCGGCAGCTGGGCCTGCCGGGCGGCCGTGCAGAGTGCTGCTCGAGTGTGAATAAAAACACCTACTGGTGCAGCTGCAATAGTGAACTGCTAGAGAGGAAAACATACTGCTAGAGATACGAGACACCCACACACCAGCCGCGAAGAGTCCACAGCAGCTGAGAACGCAACTGCCATGTGGACACGCTCAGAAGGAAACATTAAAAAACCACCACTGCACTAATCAAAACCATCAATGATTTGTCAAACACTGAACATCCGGAAGCATTTAAGAACAATGTCCTTACAGGTGACTTGTGAGGCAATTGGTCTGTATTTTTCATGTGATTTCTGGAAGGTTTACACCAAACAGTGTCCCTGAGCTCCTACGGCTGATGGACACAAAGAACGCTTCTCACATCTCAGGCCATACATAAACAAATCGTCTAGTTTACTTGTCTTTCCCCAAAATCACTTTTACTGGTCGTATGTAGAAAATAAATGATAATCTGTGCAGTATTTCATATATTATGGTAATCTACAAGTAGATTAAATCCAAGATAATGCAAAACAGTGTTGTCTTTAGCAGACAGGCGATAAATGTGGACTCACGTACTTAAAAGTGACATATGCAATAAACAAACATCTCAGGTTTCTAATAAACAATCAACTAATCTTCATTCATTCATTATCCAAACTCCTTAATCCAATCAGGGTCACAGGGAGATGGGGGGGGGGGGACAAGGGAAACACAACAGGCACTGGGCAGACAGGGTGCCAGTCCATCACTGGGCACACACACATACACCAGAACAGTAACCAATTCACCTAACTGTGGGAGAAAGCCAGAGCATCTGGAGGAAACCCAGACAGACACAGGGAAAACATGGAAACTCCACCCAGATGGGGACTTGAACCCAAGTCCCAGCACTGAGAGGCAAAAACACCAGGCAGCAAGTCACCTCCACTAACGTTCTCCTCCCAGCTAAAGCTTGAGCTAATGACTGTGATGCCGTGGGTTCAACCCTGTGCAGGGTGGCACTCGTCAGAGCAAACGAGAAGAACAAGGGTGAGCAGAGAAGGTGAGGACTCACACCACTGCTACACCAGTTCTGTTCACCTTCTCCTTCTCTTCTGGTCCCCAGTCGACTTCATTCAAAGACAGAAAACCTGTTGTCAGCACAGTGAGGGTAACTTCCCTCTATATTCACAGTGTTCACTTACCTGCACTGAGAGCTTTTTCTCTTCATTGGGTAGTATTCTGTAGGTATATACACAGTTTTGGAACCTGCATGTGAACAGATTAGATTAAAATGCATAAATTACCAGATGATCATGGTGATTAATTCATATATATTGGATGTATGGAATCTATAACATGGTAAACCCTGAAACAAGAAACACAAGAAAACCTGAAACTAATGAAACGAATGTACATTTGCAGTTCTTTGCAGGTTAGACACGGGTTGTTATGTTTAGTGTTTTGATCTTTCAAAGTAGCGAGGAGTCATTATGATTTCTCTGACTAGCAAGGCGAAGTGGTGCCTCTCCTCTGTGGTGTGTTTACTAGCTTTTATTAACAGACAACATTTGCATGGACATGACTAGCAGACCAGGTTGCAGCAAATGTTATATTTACTGTGTATGCAAACGTGCACCTGGGCTGATGTTACATCACTTCATAAAACTGGTCTATAACAAGTCTCAAAACTTTAAAACATTACAGCATACTTGCAAACACTAATATATACCCAATATGTCTAAAAACCTCTAAAGCAGTTTTTAGTGTGTGGTATATCTTTTTCAGGTCTGCACAATGACTCCAGAGGTTATTGTATGAGCTCCTATGGAGTCCTGAGTCTGATCATCTGTCTCTTTACTGCAGTCACAGGCAAAGGCCACATACCACACAAAACACCCCTCGTATAAATGACCTACAAGCAACTCCTGTCAGCACAGAAAAAGCTCAGGCCGTCTACCACCAACATGGGCTCACGTTCCTGCTGGGGGAGCAGTGAAAGTGCTCGAAACGTTAGTTCTCAATGGTGTGCATCCGGCTGGCCCGGCCACGTTACTCAACCGAGTCTATGAAGCTCTACTCACAGCACACAGAGGGCAAATGCTCCATTTACGGACTCGCTGTCACGAAGGAGGAAGCTCCCGTCCTTGGCTGCTTTGGAAAGCAGATCCTCTGCCTTGGAGCGGGTGATATTGCCATGGTACCAAGGCTGATGGGATGACATCCTGTCCGGCGCTCCCTTCCTGTTAGACTCGCCTTTGCGGACGAACCCGAGTGCAGACTTGGCTAAAGGAGCCGTATGGGAGAATGCAGGTCCAGGATCAGTGTCCCTGCACGGCCTGCTTCATCATGTTACTCGTGTCAGAGTGCTGTTCCTTCTTTCTTGCTCTCTCATGTACTTGGGTGCATTTTCTCTCTCTCTTTCTCTCTCTCTCTCTCTCTCTTCCTGTTAAAGAGGCAAAAGCTGTAAAAAAGGAAGTTGCCACAAATGCGAGGTTGAACTTCCTCATTCTATGTGCACAAGTCAGAGAGAGAGAGAGTGAGAGAGAGAGAGAGAGAGAGAGAAAGAGAAAGAGAGAGAAAGAGAGGGAGAGAAAGAGAGGGAGAGAGAGAGAGAGAGAGAGAGAGAGAGAGAGGCAGGACAGGGTTCCCACAGCCACACCACAGTGGAAAAAGTATTGTAATGCATTCAGCAAATATCTGTGTCTCACTGATGTTAGTGATGCACACTATAATGCAAACGTGAATGCAAATGCTTGGGGCTAACGTCCTGTTACTTGCAGTATTGAAAGTCAGGGCATTAATATGAGGTGAAGCTGCACAGGAGTGGGTGTGGCTTGCCCACTGACAAGCAGCCACATTTTCAGGAACTAGGGTCCCATTCCAGCTGATTACACACACTTCATATATGCATGAGGGCATGTATGTCCAATAACATGGTACAGCACAGCCCTTCTCAAAGGACAAATACAGTGGATGAGACAGCAGTCCTTTTTAAAAACACCCCTTCTGAATTTGTAATGCATGAAATGCATACAGCTTTTTATATGTAATTCTTAAAATGTTTCTCTTTTTTCTGGTTGCTGGGCCTTTAAAGTATTGTGCAATCTTGAGCAATCAGTAGACCACATACACAAGAGTAAAACACACACATCTCCATACTGCAGTGGATCACTCAGTCATTATTCCCTTTCTTTATCAGTCAAGAATGATGTTGTAGATTTCAGGCAATGGAAATAAAAATATGAGAGAAAGAGAGAGAGAAAGAAAGAAAAAGAGAGAGGAAGACAGAGGCTATCTGCTGACAATCGGGAGTTTGAGTCACATGATATGAAAAGAGAACCCAGAGAGCTTGACTGCATGGGGGTTTCCGTCCTGCCTCCATCTATCTGTCTTTCTTGCTCTCACACACCCACACACACAAACAGACACAGGCTGAAAGCACTTAATAAGAACACAGGAGCAATGGCCACAGAGCACTGAGAGTATGTGAAAGAGCCACGTATATAATACAACGTGCTGTTGATACGTGACACTGTCTTTCTGCTCACTGTATCATCTCAAGATACTGGTACTTTAAAAGAGTCACGTGCAGAGAGAGAGAGCGTTTGGAGTTTCTATGAAAACTTAAGTGCATTGGTTATTGTCTCAATGTGAATAAAACATCTCTTCACTGTAGCAACTCATGTGATGCATCACACCAACAAGCTGTAGTCTTCCCTCTTCATTTGTTCTGTCTCTGCCCTCTAGTGTGACTGTGGGTATTCATGGCTACTAACATTAAGGCACAGTGCACAGCTGCACTGAGCGTAACTGATGCATAGTCCTTGTGCAGCCACACCCCCACCGACCTTCAGATCCAGTGTAAACACAACACAGATAATCAAAAGTGTTTAATTTACATAAAGATTACAAATGCATAGACAAAACAGTCCATCTAGCACATTGTGTTCAAGGGATATTGAAGTACAGAAACATGAGGGCACAGAAACAGCATTATAAATAGTTCATATTTCAGGCAGTCAGACAAAAAAACAAAACAAACTCACAATAAGGTGTTTATCAAAAGTCGAATATAACTAAACATCACACAGCACATTTAGAGCTGAGCATATAGAGAAATGCATAGGAATGTAAGTACTGTAGAATGTAATAGTTCTCTAGAAATGCAAAAAGAATTGATGATACCTATGAAACAGTTAAAGAACAGCAATGTGCAGTCCTGCACATGTAAATATTAAGTTAATTAGTCTGTCATTAGCATTTTCTCATGGATTAAATGAAGTTGCTTGTTACTTCCATTTCCCAAACATTGGGGTAAAACCTTATAAAGCCCAAAGCAGAGTGAAATAACTGGTACAGACAATAAAAAATAATTAGATTTATGATAAATAAAACTGTCTAATATATAAATAATATCATATAGTCTTGATGTATATTCAAACATGGTCGTGCTAAAATAATTTCTGTATCGATAGATAGATAGATGGATAGATTGATGGATAGATAGATGGATGGATAGATAGATAGATGGATGGATGGATGGATGGATGGATGGATGGATGGATGGATGGATGGATGGATGGATGGATAGATAGATAGATAGATAGATAGATAGATAGATAGATAGATAGATAGATAGATAGATAGATAGATAGATAGATACTTTATTAATCCCAGAGGGAAATTAAAATGTTACATTTTGCAGGCAAAATCAAATAAGTGCTTTTGTGACATAACATTTATCAACAGATGAAACTCCCTTGGACAGACAGTAGAAAGGCTCTCCCTTTGAATTTAACATTTAACGCAACATGTCATCAGTTTGTTATTGGTAAAACAAATAAAGAGTCTGTTGACAAAAATGTCTCCGTCTATTTAGAACCTTAAATGACCACTGAGGATTAGACAGACTTTTTAATGATTAATATTTTGTGAGCTAATTAAATTGTCAAAAAAAAAAAAATCAAATATGTGCCAAACTGTACAATAAAAGTGATCAAAACATGTTTTTTAATTCCCAGTAGATACAACTTTCCCTTTTTGGGGCCCAAGCTTTTCCAGACAAAACACATCACTAAACACACCACTAAACACACCACTAAACCAGCCGCCCGAGGACTGTGGCATCAGTGTTACTTTTGTTATCTCTGGTGAAGACTGTTACACCACCTGGTAACTCCAGCCAGCGAATACTGAACCGCACAAAACGGACCCAACGTCAGGTGGGTCTGGCTGATTAGTGTCACACAAAAGACATATGTTCACTTCTCAGAACTCAGACTTGGCACTAAGAGAGCTCTCGTGTGTTCCCTTAAGGTCTCCACTTGTAGCAACGGAGCCCCCTGATTTATCCCTGCAGAGAAGCCTTTGCACAGTGCCTCTAAATTTCTCAGCTCCAAACAGGTAGACCAGGGGATCCAGAGCTCCATTCAAGCAGGTGAGAGAGGAGGTGAGTCGGTTTACCAGTGCCAGAGCCCTCTGGGTTTGACAGGACATGTCCGGGTGTCCATAACCCAGGATGAAGGTGGCCCGGCTCACGTGGTAGGGCAGGAAGCAGACGATGTAGATGAACAGGACCAGGCCGATGGTGCGAAGGGCACGCCCCCTGAGGGCCGGCTCCAGCCGGGAACCCCTGTGCAGGCTGTTCACTATGAGCAGGTAGCAGGAGAGTGTAGCCAAGAAGGGGGGAGTAAAGGCCACAGTGAGGGAGACGAGAGCTCGGCGAGACGCCTTCTCTCTGTACAGCTGCAAGCACACCGTGGAGCCATCCACTTCTGCAGTCTGCTGGGTGGCCAGTAGGGGTGCCATTGACACAATCACCAGAGCCCAAATAGCACAGCTGGCTATGTGAGCGAAGCGGGCTTGCCGGACCTTCAGTGAGCTGACAGCATGCACCACGGCGAGATACCGATCACCGGCCACGCAAGCCAGGAAATACAGGCTGGCGTACATGTTAAGGTACAACAAGAAACCAGCGACACGGCAAGGGACTTCGCCGAACGGCCAGTGGCCCCCCGTCAGGTGGTAGGTGGCCCGGAGAGGTAGAATGATAACGTAGGAGAGGTCGGCCACAGCCAGGTGCATCAAGAAGATGTTGGCCGTAGAAGACACTCCTCTCTGGCGTGAGAAGATCCACAAGGCAAGGCTGTTACCGTTCAGCGCAAGGAGGAAAACAACGATGTAATAGAGGCCGAAGATCAGGTTCTCCGTTGTGTTGTCAGCAGCCTCGCACCTATCCCCAGACTGATTGGTCGGCAGGGTGGGAAACATGGTTGCCGGGGACTCCATCTTTATACCTCAAGGAAGAAATGAACAGGGAGTCAGTGCAAGAATTAAAGCGCATCATAGACTAATAATTAAAATAATACATCACTCGCAATAACCTCATGCTGTTTTGGAAATACACTTGGAGAAATAATTTATGTGGTGATTAATGCATTTTCATTAAGATGTCGCTTGAGCTGAGCCATTATACAAAGCTAAGATTAGGCCAAGCAAATAAGAAATGCAACAGAGAGAAATACTTCTCATGCTCTCGTATTAAAAAAAATCCAGACATGAGGATTGGACCACCAGGTAAATTACGCACTAAAAGAACTGGATTCTTTTAAAAGACAAGGAACCTCGAAAGGTTTCAGCTGTCTGAAGTATTTGTGATAAAATACCTCAGCCTTTGGCTGTTTGCCAGTGAAGTGCTTCGAGGGGTTTCAAAGAAACTGTTTGGGTGTTCGGCAGTGATAGGTCTCAGATACTTTGTGAGGCAGGGGACTGAGGGTGGGTGCAGAGGTTCACCCCCATGTCTCTGAGTACCGCTGGGTGTTGGAGGCTGGGCAGCAGGTCGGATAGCACACCGGTGTACTGGGACAACACCCCAACCTGCTGTTTTCTTACTGCTCAGCTAACCTTATATAGAACTTGTCAGACTAAAAAGAAAGACCAACTTCATAAGATAAACTAAGAGCTCTAAACTTAACCTAACCATAATCGTTAAAAATGATCAAAACACGGTCCAGCGAATTCAGAATACCTGGGCATCATGTCAGTCACACCAGGGTTGTCTGGGTTAGCAGACGTTAGCAGACGTTAGCAGGATGCTCAGGAGCACACAAAACAAATTTACAAACTCAGGTGATATGAGGTACTAGATCGACACTTAACAGTTAAACAGGCCAAAACAATTTATGCTTGACTGGTTAAAAGGTAAAGCACAAGTAAATGATATATCTGAATATACATCATCACACTTTACTCACACTTTAGCAATGTTGCAATATGCTGTCCCTACAACTTCATGATTAATTAAGTGAGAAACCTTATATATTATTCTGATAAATCAAAGAGGAGCAAAACTAAGACTCTCATCCAATAATACATTTCTTGCCAAGAAAAGCTTAAAACTGGTTTATTCTGAGTGATGGAAACATAGGCAGATCAAACGTCAGTGTTTTCAAAGCATCCCAAACATATGAAACGGGTGTGTTTTAGGGAGTGTTTCAAAGCCCTTGGGGTCTGTGCTGTAGGGAAGAGCTGCACATTGGAAGTAAGTGGGAGGCCAAAACTTGAAGGCCCACAACTCACCAAAAGCCCTTCACTAACCAGACAGAGAGGAATCACGTGTTGTGAAACTCAAGTCGCTGTCAGGCAGGCTGGACTCTTCTCCTGCACTGCAGATGAAGGTTGCTCCCTGGTGTGAACCCGGAATGTGAAAGGGGGAACCATGCGAGTTGTTTTACAGACACATGACTAGGGTTCTGCTCCACAGGCAGAGTCTGGGGCCCCGCACACACTGAGGCGTTTTCTCAAGCGAAACGCCTCCCACAAGTGACGGGACTTGCCTGGCTCTCAGTTAACAGGAGCTCCAGTCCTCCCTCAGAACTGGCAGGTATCTGAAAAATGCACCACCAAAAGAGAAAACCCTCCAGAAGAACAGCAGTCCTGCTCAGAGTTTCTGGAGATGGTGGTGGTGGAGGGTGCTTTGAAAAAGTGATTAAGGGAGAGCTGAGAGCGCTTTGTGACGGCAGCACAGATAATGAGAACAGAGGGGATCTTGGACAGAGATTAGGCAAAGTTGATCTACAGCTCAGGGTGTGGGAGTCTGAGTTAGTGACCCTGTATACACACTAACATATGCATTTGGCTTCACAGGAAAAAGAACCAGCAAAGCTAATTCACACTGAGTGAATACAGCACAGAAATCCAGAATAAACAGAGAAAAATAAAACCTTCCCAGATATTTTACACCAGAAACGCTCTACCTAAGAAACGGATCTTAGTGAATTCTTTAAATGTTCATAAGCACATGCGAACTCACCCTCACAAGGTTAGAAGTGAGAAAAGTTGTGAGTGTATCCAGACTGCTGGAGGCAGTTTAACAGACACTGGGGCACCTGGGCTGGATGAGAGTAAAGAAACAGAACTAAAAGCAGTATATCAGAACTTTAATGTCTCTTTAATAGGACTCTTGTGCCTAATGCAAAGTACAACTAAAGTACGACTCAGAAGAAACTAAGGAATTTATGGGTGACAATTTGGATGGAAAAACCATAAACACACACCCTAACCCTAAAAAAAATGAACCTTTGATTCATTAATGGTTCAGTACTGACCAGTGTTAATGTTACAATTACAAACTCTGGGATTAGTCAAATAATAACTGTGGACACCACTAAAACAAACTCTGGGATTAGTCAAATAATAACTATCTAATAATATTCTATCATAGTCTGCAAAAATAAAAACAACCATAAAAGCTGAGGTAATACTGAACAATGCTCTTAAATTATTCTACAACCCTACGCTTAATTATGTCAAAACAAGATCTATATATTCTTACAAGAGTTTTAGTACTTAATAATTTATCGAACTGTTTACTGCTTTGTCAAGAAGACCACCTGAATCTTCAAAAATACTGTCACACACATTTCTGAAATCCTAGTTTAAAAACAGCAGTTAAAACTCATTCCCTGACTCACAGGGAATAGACAGGCAGAGACTCACCAGTGTTGGTTCCTCTTGTTTCTGATTAGCAGTGCACAGGAGTGCAGAGAAGAGTGGAGGAGGGTTCAGAGGAGGGACTGGTCGGCTGTAGGAACACACTGACGAGGGTTTGACTAGCTTGACTGTAGATGTTGGTTTGTTAACAGCTGCTATGTGCACAGGGTTATCCAGGCACTCCTCCTGAACTGGGTGTGTGTGGAGGGGTAAAGGGCTACAGCGAAGCAGGAGAGGAGTGGAGACTCTGGGACTGCGTTGCCGTCGACGACGAGGCTGGGCCGCACCTTCTCAGATACTTTTACTGTGGCTCTTTTTGTGCGCGCGACAAATTCGATTACAAAAACGGCAGCCCAATGGGAAGGCTCCGGCGTTGACCCCTGACCACAGCCTTTCTGCACTATGCCATTCTTGTCTGAGAGCCACTTGTACGCTCCACAAAGACTCGAGTCAGAAGATGCGGTGCATTTTGACAGGGTGAGAATAATGGCGTGCCTTTGCTGTGCGGGCTGGGGTGTGGAACCATGGCAACGAGGCCTAACAGTGCACGGCAGACCCCTGCTCCCATACTCCCCTGCTCCCATACTCCCGAGCGCCAGTGCACAGAAGAGCACCACCTTGCTGTGGTGGTTTAGGGCAGGAAGTCTAAGAGATGGACTGGTCGGTCGCCCCAGAGCGAAGCTACGCAGGGAGAACAGCTGAGAAAACATAAAACAGCAAAGGGCCCTGGTGCTTCAGCTCCCACTGAGAGGTGGTGGCGTCTCCCAGATGGGGCCAGCCTAGGGCAAAAATAATCCCCACACGTGATCTCCAGACAGATGTGGACAGGAGGCCCAGTGGGGTGACGGGGACAATAATCTGCCTCTTATTCTAGAAGGCCACAGCTGTGTAGGACAAACGTCGACTCATTCTGCCCCGCTTGTGTGTGGCTTCATCGATATGCAAATACAGCTCCCTCCCCTCAATGTAGCCACTGTCTGGACGCCCTGTAATCTTAAGACTTCGTCCAGTTACACACTGCCAAGCCTTAACTGGGCTCCAAGGCTCTGGACGCAACACACCCCTCCTATGGCAGGGAACTTGTTTTTGCCCTGAGCCAAAACATTATGACGTGAGCATTTAATCAGAATAAAGAGTATTTTCTTTAGCCACACAAAGGCAGATGGGCAGGAGAATATACTTTTAATATGTAACAAACTCCCAAGTGTTCACATATATTATCGATTTTACAGTTTGTTTTTAATCACATTTAAATAAACTCTGCAGATATGGAGAGTTTTAATGATCCTTTTAATGATCCTTCATTTCATGTATAGTCATATGAAATGTACACAACATAAGCAGAGAGCAGAGAAACATGCCCTGCTTCATCCAACATGCCCTGCTTCATCCAACAACTCATTCATTTGAATCTCACAATACAGGGAAGCAAAAGGTACTAATTTAAGAAACAATGTCATTGCCAGGAACTTTCTGATTCATTTACAGGACTCTTGCACAAGTGTAATGCTTTACCTGGGCTTCTGGGATACTATAGGATGACAGGTGGCATTCTGGCAGTGACTGGAAAAAATGTCTAGTACTTCACACTTGAAAATAAATACATATAAGATTTAAGATGCAACACAGAACCATTTTCCGTTTCCTTTAGTGTCTGGTCACCATTCAGAACATATTCACCCAGAAACAGAACAAATCCAAAGAAGAACATTGAAAGATTACAGGAATGTAATAGTTAGAGAGTGGAAATCAATCAGCAAAATACGGGAAAAAAAATATTTAAAATGACAGTATTTAACCACATACGGCATTATCCTTTTTAGCAAATATAAGTATTTGTTGGAGTGTAGATATTAAACTTTAAAGGTCATTTCTCCTGTCCGGCCTCAAGTCAGTTTCTCCCTCTCTGTGCTTTTCGCTCGTTCAGATACATGTTGACATAAGATGTCAACAGATCATCCATCTTGTAGCCCTTAGGAAGTAAAACAGACATTTTTATTGAGATAAAGAAATACAAACTGTAACTTTTTTTAAAGACCTCCACATCACAAATTTCCACTCACCAAGGAGGTTTCACACAGAATCTTGTTCCCTTTCACTAAGTTCCCAACAGTCATGTGGAAGTAGGTGCTCCCACTGCACCAGTTTGCAATCTTGTTAAATGGATGCATTGCAAGGACATCCTGGAAAAGTGGGGAACGCAGATATTTAAGAACTGGTTCGCAAGACATCTACGTATCTTGAGGCTAGAAAACTGCTTGATATGAACACACATTCAAAGGACAGCTCTTTCACTACATTCTCACTGCTTTTCTCCAGTATGGTTATCTATATAAATCACCGTTTTCTCCAGTATGGTAATATCTTTGCATATTATCTTTCACTAAAGCTTGTGCACAATGTGTTTGGCTGATTATGTCTAGTATGTGTGACAGGCATCTATGAAGTTCTAACTATAGGTTCAGCACAAAAATAAATGTTTTCATTTCAAAGAAGTCAGTCCTGTCTAGTCATGCTGTTACCTTGGTTCTGGGGTGTATGATGGTAACCCCCTGTTTGCTAATGGAGATCCTCACAATGTCAGGGAAATTGGGCTCAGACGTTTGCTGTAGTAAGAAAGAACATGTTCCATATGCAGCTGGACAGCTGTACGACGAGCTCACTTTGCTCTCTCCGTGGGGGCTTGGTTACCTACCTTCACTTCGAAGAAGGCGCAGCCAAACGTAGGCCACTTACAGACGACCTTCAGAAAGGCCACCGTGGCCTCGTCCAGCGTCATTCCCACCTGCTTGCTGTAGGCAGCAGTGATGCTCTTTAATTGAGAGATTAAAAACGACGTATTAGACGACGTGTATTTGTAATCGGCGCATACGATGCACAGTAGGGGTGCTGGGCTTTGAGCCAGGAGATCTACTGCCCTGCTGAGTTCATTTCCAACACACCTGGCTCTAATATTCAAATGAATGCCCTGAGAAAGTGGATCAGGTGCGTTAGACTGGAGTTGGAACTAAAGCTTCGCAGGGTTGACGATCTCCAGGACCAGGCAGTGAAGACACACAAAATGTACAACCAAAATACTGAGCACAATGAGATCTTCAAATAACAACAAACACAAGTGTGTTCATGTATTTACAAATTTCTGTACTTGACATGTACTGGTGAATAAAAGTGATTCTGATTCACCATTTTGCCAGTGTCATTTTTTTTTTTTACCTTCTTCCAGTCGTCAGCTGACATAACTTTCAGTTGGTCATTGGGTACCAGTTCTTTCAGCATCTTGGGGATCATGACGAACTGGCTCTTATCACTGTCCACCTTCACCCTGAAGAGCAGAGCAGCGAGATGCACCATGTCCTCCTTGGAACAGCGGTGATACCCACGCAGGTACTTGGGCAACTCCTGGATGGACAGAGAAGTACACTGAGATCACAGCTAACTGCAACGCGTAGACGCTGGAATGCTCAGCTCCTCTCATGTTTAATTTAATCGCAGGTGGTTGGTCAGGGCCATGAGGAGCACCTGAGGAAAGTGAAAGATGCGGTCAGCCTCCGGATCCCTGCCGGGGATTACACTGAACCACAGCTTCCTCATGAAGAACACCGTGTAGGACACATTCATGGGCCCTCCTGCGGTTCAAGCACAGCTGTGTAAGCCTAGGTCATACACATTACTGTAATGGCAGTCTTTACTGGTTATTGTACTTTTACTCAGGGTCCTTACTGTTAACTGTTTTAAATCAATTTGCACGGCAACAAAACCCAGATCTGCTTGTTTTTTGTCTTATTTTCTGGTGGTTTATAAACCGCATGTAAATGTTCATTAAGGATTGATTTAAGTAAAAAAAAACTAATGCACTAAACAAAAATCAATGTATAATAATTCAATAAGGACGACCCTCTTAAGCAAAGACCATTCAGGACATCTGAGAGCTGAACTGTCATGAACTCACCATCTTTCACCATCTTAACTTTCCTGGACCAGTCAGTAATCTGTCTTAGACTGTCAAAGAAGTAGTCTGCCTCGTTTAGACTCAGAACCTGACAAACACAGCAGAAGCCACTGGCTGTGAGCATTTAAAGTAAATCTTAAACCCGAATGTGACATATATACTGAAATAGGCAGACATCAGTGACAGCCCTGACACCTTGTCTGGAGTTTTGACAAAGATGCTGAAACCGTCTTCGGATACCAGCTGGAGTTTAGCAGCGACGGTTTGGACCAGGTCTCTGATTCGAGTGTTGGTTGCGACTTCAAATACCTCACAACAGAAGAGTGGAGGGAAAAAAGCCCTCAATAACACAAACAAACAAAACTTATGTACCCACACATCTCTGGTTTTCGTTTCTGAAGACCAAATTTAGCAACAATGCTAACGTTATGATTATTAGTTTATATGAAGACTGCGGTGTGTTGAGTCACCTCCTCTGTGTCATTAGGAAAATAAATTTTGTGGAAGATCTGAGTGCTGTTCTGCTGAATGGCCTCCACCTCCACCTGGTGTGGGGGGTGCTTCCGAGGGTCTATCCTAGTGGAGAACGAACACAAATACTTGTCCTCCTCTCATTTATGCATGTTCTATCACAATAAACTAAAAAACAAACTAAAAACAACTAAAACTCATTTATTTTTTAGGCTGCCACATTGACCAGGACTGGAAGGAGGTTTTTGCTATGTGAACAAAGCAATATGTTCAAGAGCAGTACAAAATCAGTGCTACAGTCTTTGATAAAACGAAATGATCGTCCTAATCACATTTCCATTTTAAAAGTATTACAGAGCTTATGTGGAAGAAACAGTTGAGCAACGATCCGGCCTTTACTTGAGATTAAGGTGACAATGAGGTTTTTTTCGTACCTCAGCACCGCCTGCAGCCTGTGCAGGCAGTCGGAGGCCAGTGGTTCTCGACGACGGGACTCCAGGAATCGCTGGGTGTGCTTCAGCAGAGAATTACTGGGCGCAAAGAGACCACAGCACAGCCACAGTAGCTGCCACCCCTGTTCCATGCTGTACCTGAGAGAGTCCGAACACAAGACACAGCCTGTGCACTTGAACCAGGCTAAGAGTTGAAGAGCACTTTCCAAGGACAGCCAGCCCAGTAGTAACGGCTATGAAATTACGTTCTGCAATTGTCTTTTTATAAATTAAAATGTGCAAGAGATTAAGTGTTTTTCTGCATTTATTTTTAAACTTTCATCAGAAATTTGAAAAGAGTGTTGCCTCATGACTGGCCATACCAAGATTTAGACTTGTCGTGTTGTTGAATCTTACCGGTTGTTATTGCTTGTCATTTGCTTCATGATCTGGCAGTATGTCTCATCCCGCAAGGCCTCGTTCTGTGTGGCTGAGCCAAAGATCTGGTCAGTGAGCTCCACGGGGCTCTGAATCTGCCTGGTGGGATAATCGCCCATGTACTTCAGGATAGGTGCACAGCAGATCAGTCAAGGATTTCTTGCCACTGCTCCAGTATAATATTTTGATACTGTTAGCAAAATATTCTCACCATCTTTTTATCTCAAAGGCATTTCTACAAAGTTAGCACTTATAAAAGTACAATGCATTGTATAGATCACTTCTAAAATGTGCCTGGCTGATCATGAAAGGATATCAGTGAAAGACTGGCAGGCCTGGTGACTGAGTTCTGGACTGCCCAGCAGTCTCTTCAACAGGGGCTGCCTGATGGGCTCTCTGGAGTTGGCCCACAGCCTTTCAGGAGCTGCATTTTTAGAGATCACCTGCCTGTTTACATCCTTTGTCGCAGGTCTTGGGAACAGGAAACAAACAGAAAATCTCTTTATAATGTTCACAATTATTCCTGAAGTTGCTGCCAAAATAACAGTATGTTTGAAAAAACATGGTACAAACACCAAACCCCCCTTGTTTTAATTTTTTGGATATTCCTAATGATTAAATTTCAGCCTTCAACATTTATTTACAAAACTATGAGAAACAATAGTGAACAATCATAAAGGGTAAATGAAACTAGTCATGGTTAGTAGTTCTAGTTTATAGTTAGCAGTTCTAGTCATGGTTAGTAGTTCTTGCAGATACCTAAAGTACTCAATGGAAAACTCCTTCAATGTTGCAGGAGCCAGTTTTTCAGTGGCTGTTCCTCTGAGTGTGTTGTTTACCATGGTCTTTCGCTGATCTGGAGACAAGCTAATCAGACTCTGAACAAACAAACCAATCACAAGCTCAGATTAGTGTGTACAGGCCAGGAACCCAAGATCATTGCTCATTCTATGCAATTTCATGTTGCAGGATTAGAAGCAGTCACACCGCATTTACATCGAAGCTACAGGGGTAAGTCCAAGCCTGTGTACTCAGTTATATTCTATACTCCTTACCAAGACCTCATTGGTGGGTTTGGTGAGAGAGGGCAAAATCAAGATGGCATCTATTGGCACCGCCCCCTTCTGACCAGTTCGCTCGTTCTGTCCTTTCATCCAGCCATGGTTGGCAGAAAAGTCATCGTCTTTAATAAGGAGGATAAGCTCTCCTTTTTTGAAGCTGAGAAAAGTAGGATCATCTGAAAGAGAAGATCAGTCTATCGTATGGAATTCATCTTTTAATCTTCTGCTTAGATGATAAAATGAGGTTAGGATTAATGATCCATTCATTTGGACTCCAAAGAACATAAAACCAAAGTATATAACTGCAGAGGTGTTATGCAGGTAAGACACAATTAATAAAGTACATGCTACAGATATTCATATTAATTCTTGGAAATTTTGTTATAGTAACAGTAAGAGTGGAGAACGATAGCTACCTAACCAATCTTAGTAATGCTAATAACATAGCTAGGTCAGTCCTCAAACTGCATACAATTGCTGCCTTCCAGTACATTTGCAACTCCACTGCATAAAACTTAAGTAAATCAGGCTAATTTAGTAATTGAATCAGGTGTCCTCTAGTCCTTTCACACTGACAGAGTAAAGGGCTGATTGTAAAGGATCTGTGGGAAGTGTGAGGGAATGCTGACCTTGCCTGTTCACCTCCTGCAGGGCTACAGCATACTGGGATCTCTCCGTTAGGCCTGCCAGGAACAGAGCTACAAGGTCAACAATGTTTCCAGCCATGACTGCATTCAGCGTGAAGTCTCCTCTCAGTGTCAGCAAACCCACAGACTGGCCAAACGACTTCCCATCTCTACAGTGAAGAGGAGAAAAGCAAACAGACAAGCCAGGGCCAAGTCATATGCGAAGCTGATGAGAGAAATTACTGTCACGATACTTGGTGTCGATGGCTAGATAACTGTTTATATTTCCAGATTTGCATAGTACCTCATGGTGTTTACCCCAGTCACCAATGGGTAGGAGAGTTCTAGAAGCTTCCTCTCTCGTTCATCCAGGAAAGTAATTCCAGTCCAATTGATAGCCATTATAAACTTGTTCTTGGGTAGAGAAGGACCTGGTGGTGTTTAATGATTAAAAAAAAAACTGAATTCATATACTTCCTAATCAGGAGATTCTTTATGAGAATATGTTTGTAAAGGTATTTTGCATGCAGTTTATACCTGAAACCCTCACAACTTCAAAGAACCTTGAAAAGAGCATGGGCCACTTTTTACGAGCATAGTCCACCACTTCTTCTTTAACCTGAGTGGCTCTGGTCTTTGAGTTTATATACGGACCCTGACAAATAGATAACATGGATAAAACCTAAGAACCTGCTGACCATATGGTTCCACACCCAGCTTCCTTCTTCATTTCAACACTTGACATTGTTATTTTCAGATTGTTAGCACGGGCTCACCTCAACATGAGCCTTCTGGACCATCTGCATCCATTCTTCCTCGGATTTGGCTTCCAGTAGTTTGGAGTTAACGCAGTCCTTGACTACACTCTTAGCATTTTCCATACTGGTGTGCGAGCCACACTGGATGAAGAAATGCTTCCCTGCCAGCTGGACAACATCCTCCTCCTGACAGAGAGCAACACACAGCAACTAGTCCCGATTCTGCATATGCTGGAACTCTTCTCTATTTGTTGGGCAAAAACAAAAGGCTTGTGCCTCAAGGATGGCACCAACAGGAACATGCA